>SSNS01000117.1:1105326-1138493 GCA_006937985.1 Aphyosemion australe
GTGCTGTAAGAACGATCAGTTTAGGTTAGCTAAGGGTCACGTTTGACAGATGCAGACTGCTGTCCATCCCTCCCTCCGTGCTTTAAATGTCCAATAAGCTGTAAAATGTGCAATAAATGGGTTTGTAGCAGACTGAGGGAGAGCTTGCTCGCTCCAAAGCTGCTCTCAGATGTCTGAACTCACATTCAGTCTGCACTTCAAAGGCTCGTGGGCGTTGACACACTGTTCTTCTTTGTGCGAGTGTGCATCAGACTAAATTGAAATTGCAGAGTGAAAGACATGGCAGAGAAAACAAAGGCCATAAACAAACCTCGAGTTGAGGTTTCAGAACAGCTGGTAGTGGCTTGCTTGTGAGGCTGTAGTGTTTGCACCAGCAGTGTGACAGATGTGCAGTAATACCCCTGCGCTGCTTTTAACCAAGCACAAATGGACAACAATGGCATTCTTTTACACAAAGGGTCAAAATGTTGTTGCTAAGGACTTTGTAGCATTAAATAAAATAATAAAAGATCAGTAACACTGTGAGCACTAAACAGACGCTTACTCTTTTATTTTTGCTGATTAAAAACAACCTTGCGTTCTTTTTTCCACCTTTGTCTTTCTAGAAGATTTTACCAGCATGCACATGTTCCAAGCTGCAGCTCCACGAGGACCTTCAGCTAATGAAAGCATAAGCACCTCCGTTCCTTTTGCATGACTGCTCCAGTCTGAGTCCTTTTCAGGCAGTCTTCCTTTCATTTCCACCCACCAACATGCTGGAAAGCTGGCTGCTCTGCTAATTGGCTGGTACTGCCCGTGCACGGAGCGTCCTGCCATAGCCCCTCACGGGCAGATGCTGTGGCTGTGGTGGATGTTAATGGGAGATGCTGCAGGCTTCATCATCTGGTATCAGTCACTCTGTAATTAGAAAAGCCCCAGTGGTTCATTGCAGCCATCCCGGGCCCTGTTATAACCCCACCCACGCTCTATTAGTGGATCAGGCCCCACATTTCCAACCATGTGCGGATGAAGACTCCTGGAGGAGGAGAAGAAACCTAAAAAAAAAAGAGGGAATTAAAGGGAACCACAAGAGGAGCGTGAGCTTGTGCTTCCTGTCCCAGTCCTCCTGGTACCCATCTGGATCCTGGCCTTTGTGAGCTCCTGTGGAGCTCGACAGCTACCCGATACTGCCGGTGGAATCATTATGGATTTATTTCATTCTGTGGAAATAGCTGCTTTAGACGGGGGAGGGGTTTGTTTTCTAATATTTGTTCTGAATGCGATTTAAAAAAATGAAAGAAGCAAAAATTAACTACATTTATTTAGGAATCAGCTGACCATAAAATCTGTGTTTTGATGTGAGCCGTCACATTTACTTATGGCTTTATTCGTGTGTGTGTGTGTGTGTGTGTGTGTGTGTGTGTGTGTGTGTGTGTTCTTTATAAAGGCGGCTTGTGCAGCTAATTAAAAGGCCTTGTGTAGGACAGAAGCATTAATCTTAGTGATGGGCCCAAGCTGTCACCCTGCAGTCCTGTGGGGGAACGAACTGCTGCTTCAGGGATAAAGGACACAGCTCACCCTGTGTTTGTCTCTCTCCTTTGCCCAAATGTCCAGGTTAAATGTCAAACTACTTTTTTTAATTTATTAAGTTTTGTTAAAATATTCCAAGGAGTTTCTTTTTATCTGCTGCGTTAGGAAGACGTGCCCTCCCCTCGTCAGCCTCCCCCCAGGATCGGTGACAAGAGCAGTTAATGTTCCCTTTGACGGAGGCTTTAAGATATGCGGGACTCTCCCCTTAGATTGTCTATGCTCAGCAGGCTTTTTGGATCACAGGGCAATTTTATTATCTGTGATGGGCCTGACAAAGATTGCTGGCAATTGAATTTGTAATTGGGGCCTTTTTAGTATGCATGTGCAGCGTGTGGATCATTCAGCCCCTCTTGCCCGGCCCTTGCCCCCGCTCCGCTGGTGAACCCGATCGCCTGTCCTCTTGCCCTCTCATTACCACCACAGGCCCAGGGGTGCTGCCAAGGCACCGAAAGGTGAAACACGTGACTCGGGACACAATGCCGATCCTGTTTGCACTAACGCCCTGGTAAATGTTTGAGAACCACATATCCTTTTTCCACGGATGAGCAAACTCTCTGTCTGCTATTGATTATGGATGATGAAAATTGATTGAGCTTCTCTGACCTGCATACTATTATCTGTGCCTGCAGAATGTAACTGCAGTCATGTGTGGTTAAATGGAAAGCAGCGTCGGGTCCGGTTTCTAGGATAAATTAAAACATTGGTCCGCTGGAGGCGGCTCTGTTTGGGCCAAAAAAGGCTTTAAGGTTTTAATATTACCAACTGCCCAAAGATGAAAAACAGGCGATAATGTCTTTCTTGTGTTTCTTGTGCAATCTTTTTTTCTTTCTGCAAAATACGACTGGACGCATTTTATTAAAACTCAAATAACGGGTGAATGTACATCTCAGTGGTGGCAATAGCTCAGGAGGTAGAGCGGGTAATCGGAGGGTTGTAGGATTGACCCCGGCTCCCAGCAAAGAATGCTGCTGTTGTGGTTTGGGGCAAGGCACTTAACCCACCTTGTCTGCTGGTGGTTGTCAGAGGCATAGACATGAATACGTAGACGCCCCATTGGGCGCTGGAGAGCGTGACAGCGTTGCCGCCATATTGGATGGGTCTTTTCATTCTCCAAAGTCAATGCAGAGTGAGCAACTATGCCCGTTTTGGTGCAACAACTGGCGCACTATAGAAAACAGATCATGTGGGATTAATATTGACTTTTGTAGCCTACCTGATGGGATTTTATATGTTCATTTATTTTCATTTATTTTATTTAATCATGTTTATATTTTAATTATCATGCCATACCGTGTGTCTGATTTTGTAAAAAAGCTCGATAAAATGTGTTTTTTTAGCTGGGTAAGCACCTTCCTCAGTAGAAATGAATGCACTGGGGGTGAATGAAGACCCAACTAAGATGGCGGCCGGCCACTACGGCAGCTCCAATAGGCAGCGCCAGTCCATGGGCCATCTATATATATATATATATATATATATATATATGTGTCTGTGGTCAGAGTGACCTGTGAGGTGGCGCCTGTCCTCGGCAGCCTCCCCTCTGTCAGTGTGCCCCAGGGCAGCTGTGGCTACATTGTAGCTCATCACCACCAGGGTGTGAATGTGTGTGTGACTGATTGTGTGGTAAAGCGCCTTGGGGGGTTCTAGGACTCTAGAAGGTGCTATATCAAATGCAAACCATTTACCATTGACCAAGATGGCTACGACAGCTAATCAACATTATTATCAGGTAGCTTAACCTGCGTAGCTCACCTGTAACAGGTGGAGGCCTTTGGGTGTTCATGGTCACCTATAGTTTATGGGTCTCTTCATGCGTTACAAGGTCATCTCAGGTCTCTGCTTCTTACCCAGTAACGCTGTCCCACCGAGCCGTTCCACCACTTTCCCCTTGATTGTTTCACTGTTCAGGATCAAATTCCAGTAATTACCTGTTATTAAAGTTTCTGGTTAGTCTAAATCCTTTAGAGAAGAATGGAGCCAGAGTGTACTTTTATAATTCAAAGCTCGGGTCTTTTATCAGGCTGGTTAAGTGAGGTCACAGCAGGTAGGAAAACATTCAAAATCCAAATAATACGTCTGATTTCTGATTATTTCATAAATCACCGGGCTGGTTTCTGTCGGTGGGTTTGCTTGTGAACATGCACATGAGCTACAGAGCACCTGCAGAGCGCGGAAGAGCAATGTGTGTGTGTGTCAGGGTGTGTTTTCTGTTTGTAGGCAGAGGTCAATCCCTGAGGGGGTCTGCTGCACTGAGACACATAGGGAGCAAAGGGTCACGGGAGAGGGTAGGGAGGCAGCAGCCCTCACCTCCATGTGAACCTTAAACTGTTGCAATGAGAACTCAGAGATGGGGGGGGGTTGAGACTTGAGCTTGAACATACGTCTGCAGGGCCTCAAACAAATGATCGGGATTTCCTCTGCCTTTCTGTCCACGCCGGACTGTCTAAGCTCTTATCTTCGGTTTGTCTGGCTGGTGTCGTGAGGAAAGGACGCATCGTCAAAATAACGTCCGAGATCAGACGGAAGAGTGGAAGTTGTGGTCGCCAAATGTTTTTTTTTTATTTATGTATTTTTTTTGTGCACAGTACATTTTATAATAAAAATACATTCCAGGAAATATAAAAAATACTTCAAATCGACTTCCTGTTTCATTCCCATCCTTGAGCAGGTGGAGCGCTAACGCTAACTAAAATAACTTAAAGGATTTCTGCTTACCTGCTGAATCTGTGATCACTGATGGAGCGGTCACCATGAAGCCTTGTGAAACGCGTGTGAGAGCTTCTGATGGAGTGAAGCAGTGTAAATGCCTCCACAGGGCGGGCCTAATGTGGAAACGCAGAGATATGGGCCTCAGCGGCGAGCGCTGCTGGGTGATGGATGGACGGAGCCGGGGTTAGCGTGGGGTCACGCTGTTTGTTTTGTTGTGTTTAGGTGGAGATGTTTGCCACACTTCATCACCATCTCTCAAAGTCTGACGGCATATTTGCCCCCCTCCTCCACCACGCACACACACACACACACACACACACACACACACACACTTCTGGATAAAATGGGGCCTGTTGAAAGATACTTAATCACTATCTTTAGGTAAGTGTGAAGGATCGTAGCTCCTAATGACTAATTTGTTCCATTTAGTTGCAAATTCCTGTTCTGCTGCAGTTTTGTTGGGTTTTAAAAGTTTTTTAGACAAATTCCTGCGTAGAAAAAGTAAAAATCTAAGAAAAATAAGAAACAAAAAGATTTTTTTTTATCTGTAAGCCTAATCGGTTGCTTAGCTTGGCCTTGTGACCTTAGCTATCTTTACCTGCAGCGTTCGAGGATCCGTTATCTATAATGACTTATAATTCAAACTCTGCACAATAGGTGACCTTCAGTCACACTAGTGACACGGACCGGGCACACACTGAGGGGCGAGGAGGAATTGCTGACCCATAATGGGACTCAGCGTGGTTCATTTTCCCAAGGTCTTTCCATTTTTCACAGGGAAACGGACTCATCAGCCTGTGTAATTACACTAATACCTGTGTTGTTTCTCTCACACTTCAGCCTTTACGCTCCGGGCATTCTCCACAGCTGCTGCTGTGAGTTCAGAGGCTCCGGTTGTAAACGTGGAGCTCATCAAGCCTGCATGTCTAATCAACGTTCCTAGAAAACTGAAGAATCCATGAGATTTTTGGTTTAAACTGAAACACTGAATTACAGAGTCAAGTGTGTGTCCTCCTGACTCACCGGTGTTTGCTGCTCCGGCCCCCTCTGGGAGCATGTCAGCCTCCGCTGTAATGAAACTAAATGTAATAGCCTTCACCTGGAACAAGGAGGATCACTGGGCCATATCCTCACTTTCACGCCACGCAGCACCCAAATAAACTCCATATATGTTAGCAGTGGTCCCCTGCAAACCTTGTCACATTTATCTTCTCACCCCCGAAGTGGCTTGGCTCGGTTCCAGCGTGTCAACCATGGCAAATTATCATATAAAGGGTGCAGACAACACATTTTAGCCTGGGCTGCGACCAGAGGAATGCAGCGGGATAGGTGTTGTAATAAAACACATAAATGTGTAATAAAAATGTGGTTTTAATGGACTGTTTTTAGTTTAAAGATGAACTTTTTATCCCTTTTGAAAACAACAAAAAGGCGGGGGAAAAAGCAGCTTTATTGGGTGTTTTATTATGAGAAGAAAAGAAAACACGTGAAAAGGACTTGAACTAAAAAGAGCAGAAAGCAACATGATGAACATTTAACATCTACTGAAAATTAAAAGCTTTTTAGAAAACTTTCTCATTTAAAATTCAAGTATAAACAGGAACTGGTTTATCGCAAGACCTGAACAACAGGAGACTTTAGATTTCAAAGCTATTCAGTTTATTTCTACGCCAAATCCCAACAAGAGTCGTCTCAAGGCATTTCACAAAGTAAACATTCCAATACAGTATAGTACATTAAGCCAATCAGTAAAAGCGTTTCCTATATAAGGAGCCCAGCAGATTTCATCAACTCACTGACTAGTGTCAGTGTCTTTTCAACAATCCGCATACTAAGCAAGCATGTAACAGCAGTGGAGAGGAAAACTCTCTTAACAGGAAGAAACCTCCAGAGGATCCTGGCTCAGTATGCTCAGTAGCTAGAGGACGTAGTTACATTTTTTTATTTTTTAACTTCAAAACTGTGTGAGTGTGACTATCTGACCCTGTTCTGTGATATAAAGTAGGTAATCTTTCATAATTTATATTTCGCCTAAGTCCCTCCCCTGGCCGCTACATTAAAACCAATCATGACCAATAGAATTCTGTATTCACAAGAAGGAGCTGTCAATCAACAAGAATGTCCCCCGGTCCCCAGCATGCACTGAAGGGTGTTGCATAGCTTAGCTTAGATTAGCACACCAACCTAGCTTGAATGCTAACTTGACCTGCGTTGAATTAATGCCAGTCTGTAAACTTCAAGCTAACTGTGGAAGAGGAGGGAGGGGAATGGAAAGAGATTTATTTATTGAGTGAAGTGATTAGTGTAGCGTTCAACCTTATGCTACATCCGTCTATTATTTTAGCCTGTTGTAGCGTTAGCCGGGGTGTGCTACTGTACTAGCATGGTTTCCTGATAGTTTTAGACGTTTCCCTGCAGATTTACTTAAAATGATTGATCAGCGCAGCTCCTGCAGATCCCTGCAGGGCAATGGTGACAGAGGAGTTAAGTGGCCGCCTTGCAATCGGAAGGTCGCAGGTTCGCTCAGTCTGTCACTGTCGTTGTGTCTTTGGGCAAGGCTGGTGGTGTTCGGAGGGACCAGTGGCGCCAGTGTACCCCAGGGCAGCTGTAGTTACAATGTAGCTCATCCCCACCAGCGTGTGAATGTGTGAATGGCTGATTGTGTTGTGAAGCACCATGGGGGGTTGTAGAAACCTAAGAAGGCGCTATACAAATACAGGCCATTTACCATTTACCATTCCTGCAGAACCCGATGAAGGCTGAGGAGATAATTCAGCAGTTAGAATCAGGTGTGTCTGAGCAGGAACATATCAAAAACATTACTTGTCCGTTAATGCTACAAAGCTACGTGTGTGCACCGTATGAGGCATGGAGCTTTCAACTCCTTCCAGAAGGGAACGGGCCGCAGAGGCAGGCGCTATTTTATCTTAGTCCATGACTGCACCATTGCCATGCAACAAAAACAATGAATGCATTGCTAAACATTACATCTAACTAGCAATAACTAATCTAACAAAGATTTAACATCCAGGACTATCATTTTCAGTCATTTTCAAGATAAACAGAAAAAGTGTTCGAAAATCTGCAAGAATCTGTATCATCTCACAAAACAAGAGTCGAGCATAGGAAATCACTATCATGAGAGGAGTGAAATGTTGGTAGTTCTCTGAAAGTGCTTCCACAGTCATTAAATTGAATTACTTTCACATACGATAACACAAAACTACAGCTCTTTTCCTGCAAATTAGACAAGCCTGTTGCTCGGAGCTCTCTAAACACACCATTCCTTCTGTTTCCAAGGTGGCAAATGTTCCAGTAAACTCTGAAAAACTTTTTTAGACATTTTTCTGATACATGAAAGCTTTGCCTCCACACAGCCCTTGGGGCTGGGCTGCTCTCAAAGCCGCCCTCCTGCTGACAGAGATTTGGGAGATTCCAGAAAACCTTAAAAAGTCACATTGAAGGGAAGGCACTGAAAATACAACGCAGGGGGAGATGTCTATAACTAGCATAAATGTGCTCTCATCAAAGTGAATATTCCTCCTTCCCCGCTCGCTTTTCATCTTTTATATATTTTCTCTGACAAAACACCTCTTTGAGGCTTCGTTCTCTGCCAGATGCGTTAGTGATAATTAGGTTTACAATAAAAGAGGACTAGACTTTTGAGCATGTCCTTCTTTTGAACATTCTGAACTTCGGCTAACTTTTTTTTAATTAGGAAAGAAATAAAAAAGCAACTGATTACAAAATACGTCTAAGTAATTCCTCCCCTTTCTGTCCCTCTTTAACTCACTCGTCTTTCCACATGCTTCCGTGTGCCTACTCATTGTGAGGCTCTGCTGTATCATTACCTGGGACAGAGGTGGGTTTATGGTGTGTTTCACCGTTTCCTTCCTCTCCTGTTGGCGCTGCATGCAAACATCTGTCATGCTAGGGAAGAGCTGCTTCGCTTTATCCGTTCGCTGGTTTCACGCTGCCTTTCCTTTCCACTGCTCCTCCAGGCAGGCAGACACAGCTGGGAGTGAAATATATTTACACTCATCTGTTTGCTGTTCACCTTGACCAGTTGCAAAGCAGGAGCCTCATTACACGAAAAGACGCAGCAGACTGGAAGAGAATTCCCTTGCTCTCTTGTTTTTTTAAAGACATGATACAGGCGTGGTTTTATGGAGCAGTCTAGAAAAAAGTTTACTATCTGGATAATGAGTGCTTTGGTAATTACAAGACTGATCAAGTTATTTGCGTTGACAGTTTGGTGTTGAAATGGTCACGCAGAGTTCAGCCAGTGTTTGTCTAGAGGCTGACCTGACCTCGTTTAAAGGTGAGGGTTCGTGACTTGAAACATGGAGGTCATCTTTACCACACTCTGAGGGCTCTCCTCTAATCCCACTTCTAGAATAAACTCACCTTTGATACCTGCTGATCTTTATTTAGATGTAATAACAGAAGTAGATGCACACATGTAGGGATTTCTGCGATTATTGGAAATGTTTCCAAAAGGTAAGCTGCAAACTAAATACAGAAATAGGACTCTCTGCAAACTTTAAAATGCAAAACAAGGTTTAAATGATGTTGGTGTCGTAAGAACTTTAATGCGGTTTTGGTCTTAGCTTGCAAAAACATCCAAGAAGCTGTTAGTAATTAGTGCTTTCCTCTGACATCAGTCTGAACTGTCCCAGACTTTTGCATGGATTGTTAAAACCCTCAGTAAGTTGAGAAAAACTGAGTTTGCAGAATCGACAGCTGCGTTTCCACTATTGGAGTTCTGGTTAAATTTCTGGGAAGGGGGAAGATAACAGGAAATACGATGGCTCGGTCCTCTCAGCCGTTGTTTTTCCATACAAATTCGGCCCTTTCAGGACTTTGCTAAGGCATCAGCATATCGCAACCGTTTCAGCAGTGAGCGACGTCACTGACCAACACCAAGACGTCCACAGACATTAATAACATTTTAAAAACTATTTTGTCAAAGTAAGCCATTTTTAATCCATTCAGGGGATGGGGAGAGTGGCTGTTTAACGTAAAAGGTGGTGTTCAATGACCAGAAGATGGTCGATGATGTTTTCATGGCGCTCTGTAGGACAGTGGTTCTCAAACCTTTTTCTTTAAGGACCCCCTTGCCTGGGTCCAAGACAAGCCAGGGACCCCCTGGACCAACTCTTACCCACATATTTACGGTAAAAGTGATTAATTACAAACTTTATACTGACATACTCATGACTCATAGACAAAGTTTGAATTAAACTACTGGGTGCGTTATTGGGATTTTAAAAACAGTCTTGAGCCTCTTTTATAAAACAATGCTGCCAATTTGCCGCAACGCCAAGGGGGCATCTGGGAGCCTAAGGTTGTTTATAAGACCTCAGACCGTGGCGGTAATGTGGCGCAATCGTGTCCTTTTTATAAAAGATTGTGCAATGGTGGTATAAAGGGGGTATGGGCACAGTCTCTGCGCTGCCGCGGACTTCCGTTTAGCTTGAACATAACTTGCTTTTTATTGCGATCGAAGCTGCGCTCCTTAAGTTTTCTTGGCAATCCGCCCCTAAAGGCGTCTGTAGTCCACAGTCCCTGTGAACTGTCAGATGATCTGAGCTCCAGATCTGAGAGAAGCTCCCGGAGCACTGCATCGCTCTAGTTTACCATCTCAGCTGATTCTGTTTAGAAAAGCGAAACTTATGCCCGTGTTTTCTTTCATTTTCAATATAGTTTCCAGCCGGCGCTTGGCATTAATTCATCACGTGATCATGACACCACCCTCTGTTGCGCCAAGGCAGACTGTGCATTCACAAGTCAGGTGTTGCCGCAATATTACTATCAATATAAAATACACAGATTTAAAATCGAACAAACAAGGTCAAAAACTTAAGGATGATTTAATGCTTTATGGTTTAGGAGTTGAAAAATTAGAGACACGCGCATACCGTGAAGGTCCGGTAAAATTACCCGGAGGCTCCGGTAGTTTACAACCAACATTCTTCTTCCTTTCATGATCTTATAATAAGCTATTTAAGGATATTTTCTTCATCACGTGTTGCCTTTGTCATTGAACTAAATAGAAACCATTTCAGTTCATTCAGTATCTCCAAAAATCTAATTAGCGTTTGAGATCGAGGTTATATTTGGATGTTGAGTTATTGAAACTCCGCTCTCTAATAATCGTTTTTCTTTTATTAAGTCAGATATTTGTGAGGTTTTTCTTTGTCATTGGGACATAAAGATTTTCTGAACATTTCACAAATTTCTCTCACCTTCCGTTTCCTCCCCATTAATCAGTCAGACAGAAACATTTATTGATTGTGGTCACTCACAGATAATGAATAAAACCACAAAGTCCAAGGTCTTCTTTTAGCATGGCAACACAAAAGATGTCCAGATGTCTTCTCCGTCTCTCTCGATTCCCTCTAAAGCTTTTATGGCATCCTGGAGTTCCAGGGAAGACACTGGAATTTTTACAGCTATTTGTTTCTGCGTAAATCAGCTGGTATTAGATGATGAATGACTGAGTGAACGCTTCATGCAGCTTTTTATTACTGCATAGCATCAGATTGATTTACACATAATGTGCTTTCAGACTTGGTACCAATTTTTATTGATGTCTTCATCTGAAATCAACATCAACACACTAAACAAACCATCGTTGCTCAGATTATTTACTGAGGAACCATCTGCGTCCCCCGCTATAATTCAACTCTTTAGCTAACCTGAAATGGAAGGAGCTCACTAACAGCGCTTTTTATTACACCGGCCTCTGCATTATTAAGACTTATAACCAATATTATGTTGTTGTTCTTTCAGTGTAGAAAATACTATTTTATGAGAATTTATGAGCCACAGCCAACATAAAGGAGATACATGAAGTGTAAGCAGCAGGTCTGGAATAAAGAGGAGCAGTAAAGACGGAAGAAAACTAATAAAAAATGGCAAAAACAGATGAACCCCTCTGGACTCGGAAGGAAAAGAGGTTATTTTATTAAGTTTAACACAGTTGTTTCCAAAGTTGGGGTCGGGACCCCTCTGTGGGTTGTGAAACACCAAGTTGGAGGTTTATCTAAGAACAAACGTATTAAAGTTGAGATAAATGGCTTTTTGGACCAACAGAGTTTGGGTCATTAGTCTCTGTTGGTTTTATTTTGTAAGTCCGAAGCTACTGGAACGTTTTAAAGACATCTATATTTAATTTCTAGGGATTGCCTGGTTGTGCTTTTATAACAGAAAAGGTTGAGCTCTAAGTATTTTCTATGCTAATATCTGCAGTTCAATTCAGTTTATTTCTATAGCGCCAAATCACGACAAGTCGTCTCAAGGCACTTCACAAACCCAATCAGTAAAAAAGTTCCCTATAAGGAACCCAGCAGATGGAACATTTTTGTGAATCCCTATTAATAGTTTTTGAAAAGAACAAATAAATGAGCTTTTCTTGCATCAGATCATAGATCGTATCGGGCCGGAGTTATTTTTGCTGTACTGGATGAATAACCAAACAGGAACTAATATGGTTGCTCTGTTTGTTTGGTCTGCTTTGTGGGACGCTCACATCTGTGTTGTCTTTGTAGTTCTAAAGAAACTCCCTTTTTCCATTATCACGCTGTCCCAGAATCATTTCCTCTTTCATGATAGATTGTATCATCTCAGAATTTTCTGTCATTTGAATATTTCATTTGTGTTTTTCTAAGTCCGTGTACCACAGCTGACCTGATGAAATCAAGGCTGCTGCACGATCGGCTTCACCGGTTCCTCTGACCACCACCAACAAGCAAAATGTGTAATATTCCTTGCCCAAGGACACAACAACTGACATGAACAGAGCCTGGGGTCAAACTGGCAACCCACCGATTACAGGGCGAGCTCCTAACCCCGGAGCCACCGGCTTGAATAGGAGGGACTGGGCTCTGAAGGCTCAAAGACTGATGATCCTCTTCTTTTCTCATTCGTTTTAAATTTCCTTTCTAATTTGAGGCGAATTGCATCTCCTCCCAGCGGCCTTATGTCCCTCCCTTTAGCCGGCACACAGCGTTTCTTTAAGAAGTCTTGTTAAAGACTGACCACTGATGAAGCACCGTGGGCCCTCCCAGGTCAGGTCCCAGTGCCCTTTTGACCTTTGTCTGCCCAACTCCAAATTATGATGTATTAAAGCACAAAGAGCGACTAATGGCTGTGCATGTATTAAACATCTGCCCCGCTTCTTGATCAAAGGGCCATTTACAACAGGACGTTAAATCTGCTCACAGGAAGTAGTGGTGAGTAAAAGAGGTCAGAGGTCGAGGCGAGCGTGTGAAGTGGACCTGTGGCTAATTATTGGCTTACAAGATTCTTTGTACTGGGAGCCAGCTGTAAGACTGGAGGAGTTAGGCCTTTAATATCCTGTGCACGGCCCCTAAATGTTTCTGTGTATCTGAGAGGAGCATTCCTGCGACAAGACATGGATGCTGCTGCTTTGATGATGATTGGGCATCTCCTTTGGTCTTGAAAGCAGATGATAATCTGCGATGCAGGTGCCTAGACAGAAAATGCCACGCTCTTGATTGCGGTGAAGACCATTTTCTGTCATCACCGAGCGTGATAGTGAAATGGTAGTCAGGCTGCCGTGCGCTTTGTTCAAAGCGAGCGATCATTGTCTCCGTTTGGAGCTGCAGCTCCATTCCTGTGGTGTCAGAAATTATACAGCTGGTCTGAAACGACAGCATCCGCTGTTGGGACTTGACTCGGCCGCAGAGTGCAGTGCTGTTTAAGTCAAAACCCCTCAATTTGCTGAGACTTAAATGAGACATTGAGAAGTCACCAGACATTCCTGGAGTGATTGAACAATCACTCTGCATTGTCAGGGCATAAAGATGAGAGGCGAAAGCAACCAAATTAAACACGTTTGAAGCCGGTGCAAAGGTTTGTGGCTTTTCCCAAACAGAGGCTTTCTGGGAACTGAAGTGGTGTGAAGGTTAGTCTTAGGTGGAGTCTTTAGTGGTTCTTCTGGATGGATGACTAAGATGACTGAGCAAAGTTTTATTGCACTGTTTCTGTCTGCATGCCACAGGGTCAATCATTAATCCCATTGGTGGTAATTAGCTAATTCTGCATTGGTTTAAGACTTTTTATGAAGTCTCTGCAAAATAAATCTTATTAAAAGAAAAAAACGTAATGGCTTTCCCGATAAATACTGTTAGCCTAAACCAGGGGTCCCCAATCCTGGTCCTGGAGGGCCGCTATCCAGCAGGTTTTGTGGTTTCTCTGCTCAAACACACTTGATTCAGTGGTTGAATCACCTGTGCAGCAGCTCATCAAGCTCTGCTGAAGCCTGCTAATCACTTGCTAATTGAAATCAGGTGTGTTGAAGCAGAGTTACAACTAAAACCTGCTGGATACCGGCCCTTGAGGACCAGGATTGGGGACCCCTGGCCTAAACAAACGGTTAGGTTCTGAAAGTCGGTAAGTCACCCTCTCTTTAATTCTAAAGTAATAATGAATGATTCCTAATTGTCCCATTTATCTCTGCTGCAGATGTGCTGGAGGGTTTGCATTAAAGCAGCATCACTTCCTTTAATAATGAACCAAATATCTCCAGAAACACAGGGTGCCCTGCTAAAAGGAAGACTTGAATTTTCTCTCTGTTTACTTCTGGGTTTAATCCCTTTTGATGAGTTCCTTGAAAGAAGTGAGAGAATAATTACAGCCGAGCTCACTGTGAATTCAAATGAAGCTTCTAAACACGTACAGTAGCAGAGACTTTGTAAAAGTGTTGATTTGTTGTTATTTATTAAGTAAAAAGCCCACGGAGTGATGTTCAGTTAGGATGTGGCAGCCTGCAGTTATTTAAGGTTAGAATCATTCATCTGAGGAGGCTGCCAACATTACCGTACGCTAAGCAATCATTAAATATTAATCGGCTTTTTTTTAAGTGAATGACAAACTGAGTCAACCAAATGTACCAAAGATGTGCAACATTTGTGATGTTTTAGCACTAGAAAAGTTTATCTTTTGAGTATTGATGGATCATTTAACCTTCAGCTCAGATCCTCTCTTCCATCATAAATGCAAAAATCTATGCTAACATGTATTTTGGCTGAAGAAGAGAAAAAGGCCCTAAATGACGCTAACATTTAAGGAAATGTGCACAAGGTAAGCTGCAAAGAAAGGCTAACATCCTCCACCTGCTCTGCAGATTCTTGTTTTTCAGTCACTAATCTAAAGAATAAAAGCACTTTTTTATAAGTGAATAAGTTAAAACACATTTTTAACAGGCTTTAAACTGAGTTTTGATTGTTTTAGTTTTGAAATTAGATCCTAATCATTTATTCGTCCATGGCTTCACCACCAACATGCATCACAAATCCTATTTAGTTTTCTTTGATTATCAGTTACATCTTTGATTAATGCCCATTTCATCAAAAGGAGCAATACAACTGCCTTTTAGCTGAATTTATTAACATTTACAGTTTAATAAGTCTTTCTTAAAACATTGTTTATTAATCCTATTTGCAAGGGATGTACAAAAATATCGATACACTGAAGTATCGCAATATTTTCTGTTATGATACCAAATTTATAAGAAATTTATCTATTTTTTTTAGAATCTAAATGCAAATATTTACCGTATTTCTTTTCTGTGGTGCAATTCAAACTCTGACTGCTAGGTGGCGGTGGTTCATTCTGACGGAGCAACGAGATCTCGCAATAACAACGGGTGTCTCGGAAGCATCCGGCATGAGTTTTCCATTCAAATTCAGTCTTAAATATTAGAAATATTGTCTGGTTTTTCGTATCGCTGTACATCGTATCGTCTCCCTCGTATTGAGATATATATCGTACCGCCAGATTCTTGCCCATACACACACCTGCTATTGGCACCATCCTTTCTAATAAATAACATTCAGTTCTTTACCATTGCAAATAAAGAAACAGTTAGCTTTCATGATTTAAATTGAGTTTAAATCATGAAATCAAGACAAACGATGGTGCATGGGAAACATTTATGAGCTGGTTGTTTACAGGGTTAACTACTTTCTTAAAAAAAGAGTAATAATAAAGGTAGCAGGTGACGTTTTAGTAAAATTCTAAGATAAACAACACATCATCGCACATCTCTGTTTTAGCATAGGTGGTTATGAGATATTATTTACAATAGAAACTCAAAGAAACCATAGAGAGTAGCGTGGAAATTCACTTACTATATATATATATATATATATATATATATATATATGTGTTTGTATGTATGTATGTTTCGTCCTCTATTTGTCTTTATGGTTGTGTTTCTGTCCCGCTGTCGGTCCCTTTCTCAGTGGGGGTGTACACCAGCTCTTTGACAGAGGGTTCTCCCCCTTTTCCTCTAATTGGCTGGCTTCCCTCTCTCCTTGCCTGCTAGGTAATTGGACATGCAACCCCAACCTTCGCCTCCCAATCATTGCCTCTCTGCAGCCCCCTCTGCATTCAGTATACTTCTCATCCCAGTGTGAGTCTCTCTGCGGACCCATCTTTGACCAGCAGATCAAAGAGAATTTACAATCTGCCCTCGTCCAAACACATCTCAGCGTATGCTGCTCTCTTCTCGTGCACAATACCAAATAGTGCAGCATGAAATGAATTTTTATGTCCAGTACAGTATACTTCAGCCAGCATCTCTATACCACCTGAACCTCTGGAGACAAAACGTAGCATCTCGTTCTGCAGTTCATGGAGAACAAGGTAATTCATTTTGGACTGGTGGGGGTGTGTGAGAGGGGGGCTGCTGGAATTATTCATGAAGGGCTCAATATCAAAATATTCTGCTCTGCTCTGGCCTTTAATAATTCATAGTTAGCATTCATCTTCATTGGTACAGAAAGCAGAGGAGTCATCCGTCATTACGGCACCGGTACTCACCGTCGGTGTTGGTTGGCAGGGTTCACAGAGGTAGAGCGTGTGGGCCGAAACAAAAGGAGGAGGCGTGTGGTTTTGTCACATCTCCCACCCCCACCTTCTAGGATGATCCAGCTTGAAGGAAGAGAAGATCTGAGCTGTTGACCTTTGGGAAAGGACCAGTGCCTTCAGGCTGAGTGATGGTGTCAGCCAACAGTGTAAAACACCTCAATTAGGAATGCTTGGCATGCTTCAGTGCTTCTAATTATGAAGAATGCAAAACAACAGTCAGAAGGGACGTAGTCAGCATGCAGTCAGCTGTGCAGCAGTATTACTCACCAGCCATTCTGACGTCTATCGTATAGATCATGCAGTATGTTTCTATAGACGTGTCCTTCATTGTTCTACTAAAAGCACTTGTTCCCAGTGTAGAGTATCAACCCAGTGCAAGAAATGGACAGTAAGTTAGAGCACCAAGAATCAGAGATTCGCTCTGTCAGCAGCATGCCGGCGAGAGCAGATTCACCTGCATCTGAGCTCACCGAGGAGGGTCAGACAGTCTTTGGAATCCATCCAAGAACAGCAAAAAAAGGCAGAAACCTGGACCCAGACAGAAGGAACTCAGCATTTGTTGCTTTTTTAAAAACAGTTGGTGATAAAAGCCACATGTGTGTGTTGTCATCCCCACAAGGCTCCCATCGCTGTGAGGGAAAAGCTTTGTAACATAATCAGCCGATGTGCATAGCTACTAGGCAGTCAGTGGTGAAGGGAGGTATGGTTAAGGGGGAGAGGAGAGGGATTGAGAGAGTCCCGTGAGAGTTTCTGTCTGAGAGGCTGAGGTCTACAGCAAACACATGAGTAGGTTTCAATAGTGAGGCTACACTCTTACCGCTGAAATAACCAGATTGGTGTCTATATAGGAAACCGAGATCCCATCATTAGAACCTTGTCGTTTGACCTCACAGAGCAATTAAAACACTGTCAGACGCCCAGGTGGCAGATTTCATCATTCAGTTTTACTGTCAGCCATAAAACGTCTCCATTTATTTAGCGGCAGCCAAGCATCGCCGTTTCTCTCAAAGGAATGTCCTTGTGCCCGGCCCGGTGACCTTGGGACTAATGATGGGGGTCAGGGTGAGGCAGAAAATAGGGAGCAATCCAAACTAAATGAGAGTCGAAATATTGCTAATGAAAAAATAGAGATAATGAATGTTATTATCATCACTTTTTCTGTATTTAATTACAATATGTCTTCATCAAAAGTGATAAAAAGGTTAAAGTAGGACGTCTTCATATCTCAGCAAAATAACACTTTTTCTGTTCAGTTTCAGCGAGTAAACAGAATTTTCAGATTTACGTCTCGTTATGCATTCATCTTTTTTCTGTGGTAGTAAAAAGTCTGCAAGGATCAGGCCTCTGATGACGAGGGGAAATAACGGCACCAAATGAGGTCCAGGTGTGTCTGTGATCAATTTCATGGAGCTTGGTTTTGCAAGGCTTCACGCTGAAGGAGGCCGTCATAACAGGGCCACCATTCACATGGGGGGTGTTTTACTGGGATGGTTTTTAAAAACCCACAGCAGAGCATAAATTGTGATGGATCTTTTTTGTGGGATCTTTTAAAACCAGATTTGTTCTTTCTTCAGAAGGAAAAGAATCCATTTCTTTGCTTCCTTTCATTTATTCAACTTTGTACTTTTTGTACAACTCTTTCTTTAAAGAGACAGTGTGTAGTTTCCTGCCACTAGGGGGCAGTACATACATTTCAGGGTAGTTTTACACCATATCGCTGTGACTGTCGCTAGTTTAAAAAAACATTACGGCGACCTTGGCGTGACTCCTCAGACTTTGATAGTCCTTTAGTTAATTCCATCGAGAGAATGCGATGCTGATGCTAGTTTTTTGGCAGGGTAGGTTCCGGATCTGCTCGGGGTCCTGTGCCTGCCGATGACGTCAAACTACGACAATTCCACTCGACCAAAATATATTGCATCTCTTTCTTGATTGAGGTCCTGTCTACACGTAGCCGGGTATCTCCCAAAATGAAGATATTTTTCTACGATTCGTCATACACAAAAATGCAGATTTACGCAATGAAAACTAATCTTTTTTAAAAGTCTGGCCAAAGTGAAGATTTGCGTTTTAAGCATTTTTGTGTGTATAGAAATAACCGCAGTTTTAGGTTTCACAACGTCACTGTCCGCGATAAAAATGCTGACGGCCCATGTGCGACCTGTGTTTACGCTACAACATGGATGCCCTCAGAGCTGTGCTCACGTTATCAATCGTCCAAGCACTTTTTGACGCTTGTTGACTTTATACTCCAAAACTACATTTAAGAGCAATTCTACCTCCTTATCGGTCCACACAAGCGAGCTAGGCGCCATGTTTCATGTTTTGTTGAAGTTGAGCAGGAAGAGGAAATGGATAGGAATCTGGGGAACTGCTGCCACCTACAGGTCTGGCATGCCTATTAGGGATGCAACAGTTAGCAGGAAAATCCCGGACCGTTCGGTCCTCCCTGCACGGGACAATCTACCCTCGTGTACCGCGGGACTTCGGTTTTGCCATTATTTTCGCACTGGTCCTTTTATTTCATGCTTTACATGGCACCAGGGTGTGTTTGTCTGTCCAGGCAGATGAATTTCATTCCGTGTGCCTGCTCTAGTCTCGTCTGAAGCTGCTCACAGCAGACCCCCTCCCTACCTGCGAGTAAATATCCAGTCACAGGTTTGACCCGCCCCACTGAGCTGAAAGTTTGAGCAAAACAAGCGCTACAGAGATAAACTTAGCCACAGCGACATGCGACGCTCCAGCTCACAAAGAAGGGAACATGGCATCCCCCAGAGACTTGTACCCGCACCCTATGTATTTTAGACCAGATTTTTATGGTTAAATGTTATGAAGCCGCCAATCTTTTTTTCAACAACTGGACATCATTTTATTCATTTTCAACATTTCAATGGATATTTCCAGAGATCAATGGTAAAAACGACACATTGTCACTTTTAAAGATTACAAGGAAGAAAGTGTTTGACTTCCAGCTTTACGGTAGTGTAAGAAAAACCGGCAATCCATTTGCTTCCCAGGAATTTCCACACACTGAGAGGCACTCAAATGTTTATTGGTGAAACTCATGTGAAAAATTCTCACCATGACATGCTGCCTTCATTTTATGCTCTAAAGAATACGTAATTAAATTAAGTAAAAGTTTATCTTAATTGCTTTCAGTGTAGCAGGAGCCGAGGATGAAAAGTCAAGAGGACGACGAGCATCTACAAACACACATTTATGCAGACTGAACACAAAAGAGCGCACATCTTACAGTCTCTCTCTGTTTTTGGCCCTAATGGATTCAATTACTCTTTTAAAGACTGCCAACACTGTACCTTATGCTGAACCAATTGTGATGGTAATTCGGTCGGTTTTAATGGACACACTCGCTATAATGAACCTGTGGGGAGAGAGATTTTCCAGACAAATTGCAGCTCACGTGGTAAACGTAGATTATGTTAATGTGAGGTGCGGCGAGGTAGTCATGTCTCGTGAGGTAGGGGGTGGCGTATGTTTCCCTGTATAATTGAGGAACCCGCGCTGTAATGACCCCCCACTTTTGTCATCTAATGGGATGTGAGGGGGGTTGTTTGTAACGCTGAAGTATGTCATTGTGTGCTCACAAACGTCAAACATGGACTCTGCCATGGTTCCTGCTGAGGGACAGAGTGGCATGTTGATCAGTTGTGCATCCTTGACTGTTCATGGTGGCTTTGGTTAAAGGACTTTTGATGACAGCAGGACTTTAAATGCTCTGTTTAGCTTTAAACATGTTTGTAATCCATTATGATCCCTCTGTGAGAGTCCCTGATGTCTAAAAGTCACGAGACAGGAGGATGGGGATGGAGACCATCACCACAGAGGAGGTCACTGTATCCCATTTCACCAGGAAGTATGACTAGATCTGGGACACACTGCCCCCAAACTGCCTAGGGCACCATGATGGTCTGGAAAAAAGTAGGAGGAGGGAGAGAGAATAAAAGAATGAGTGAAGTGCATTCCTGAAAGGAGGAGAGATGGGATTGAATGGCAGGGGAGGACAGGGGTCCAGTGGTGACATTGCCCGTCGCTAGGCTCGAGTTTTCCCTCCTCACAAACGGGATTGGGAAAACAATGACTTTGGCATCTGCCTGGAAGGCAGAAACGGAGACCGCGGTCCTTTGCTGTCGAGTGCTGAGGGTTCACTGGAATGTCTTTAATGTAACCCTGCCTGGGCTCTTAGAGAATACTTCATGGCTCTTCTGGTTGAATGTAACACAAAACAAACTCTTTTGGCTCTTCTATTAAAGTACGCTCACCCGCCCTGAAGTTTCCTCTCATTGTTGAAAACACGGAATGACAAATTTACAGTGAAGAACATGTCTGGTCCTCAGGCCAGATCCTCCATTAAAGATCAGCATTCCTCCCCTCTGCAGATGTCGGTCATGCAGCCGTGGTGGTTCAAGGAGCATTTAAGGGCTTGCCTCATTTACTTTATTACTCATAACGTTGTTGCTGTGATTATTCTGCTCTCGCACCACTCTTTTTCTGCCTAAGCATGATAAAACAAAAGAGGTGGGGTTACAACTGGGTGAGTCCAAAAAACACCCAAATGAGACGTCCGTGGCTGAACGGGAAGATAGGTTGTCCTCTGATTAGGGCTGCCACAGACGATTACTTTAATAATCAACTAATCACAAGTTTTTTGGGCGATTAGTCGACTAATCGTGTCATACATGAAGTATAGCTTATTGCACCGTTGTGCTCCCGTGAAAGGAGAGTTCTACTTTGCAGATTTTGCACTGTACGAGCTTCTCTTTTATCTTTATAAAATGCTCCCAAACTTTTGAGCTGGCTGGCTCGCCATTATCTCTTGTTTTTCCGGTGACACGACGGCTCACCCGGGTGGCCATTACTGCACATGTGCCTCGGACAGCAGCACTACCACTGATCCGAAGGTCCTATGATCGATTTCCAGTCCCGACAGGCCATGTGTCAAAGCATCCATGGGCAAGATGCTGAACCCCCAAAGTTGCCCAGCGCGTCGCAGCACCTCCATGCATTTCTCCCATTTCCAATCCAAAAAAAAAAATCCACTCCGGCTGTTTCTGTCCTTAACGTTTCTACTGTATATTGGGCTTAATTCTTTAGCTTGGCCCGACACCATTCCAACGTCCGCTCGGCTCCTTCGGCGGCCATCCGCTGAGAAAATAAACTTCCTTATCGATCCGTCTAGCTCCTCCAGAGTGTGGACTCTGAACCCTGAAGATGCCCGAAACTTACTGGCATTTTTTCACATTCATGTACAACTAATAAAAATACAAACAACGGAACTCCATTGAACTCTGTTTGTTTTGCTTGTTGCAAGTAGTGACGTATTTTCTGTCCCCCAATCAGCAGACTGTGTTGTTGCCTTACCGCTCCAGAAATGTCTGGACCTACCACAGAATGGGGGTTTAAAAAATTCCTTGTCTGGCGCAGTCCGGGTAGGTTGTCTGGACCGGTTTTATAATCGGAACAAAACTTTAGCGGTCCAATCCACCCCGATCCATGCCAGTTTTTGCGATGGAAAAGGCCTATTAGTTTCCGAGATAAGAAGGCTGAGTCTGTGCATCAAACTGAAAACTCATAAAAGTGGGCTGACAGACATAAAAATGGGATGTTTAGATAAGAACATTTCACCCCTCATCTCAAACACACACACACACACACACACACACTGAGGAAGTGTTCCAACATGATGATGGATATAAATCAGGACAATAATTCATGTCCCTCTGGTGGGAGTTGTTCTTGAGGAAACTAATGTGTTGACGTTTCTCATGGTGGGAAACATCAGAGACAGAGATGTGTATCAGCCGGGTCTGCAGACGGTGCCCAGTAGCTCAGCCACAGGCCCCCACACCCAGCAGATACCAGGACACTCCTCCATGCTGCCTATTTGTTGGTGGTATTCTGTGATGTGGGGGGAGGGAGCTTTTCCCTGGTGTCTGAACTTCTGTGGGACAGGAAGAGTCTAAATACTGGCCAATTAGATGTGATTTCTGCTCAATTAGCTGCTTTCTTCTTCTACGTTATTATCTTTGGAGAAAAGGAAGTCACGCTCTGGCGTTTAAGCACTCACTGGAAGTTCATGCCGTGTGTTTTTGCAAACATACATTTAATAGAAAACAATGAAGTTGTCTTCTAAGAGGGAATTGATGATGAAGCTCTGCTAAAAAAGAGAAATGTGCAGACTAGAGACAGATTTTATGAAATATTAGTTGACAGCAACAGGGAGAGACACGCCAAAGAGACCAGAAATGATTTTCTCCTTTGCTTAAAAATAGGAAAAGTTTAAAACTCATACATCAAACCAACCACCACTGTGACACTGTGTAGGAAATCTAGCGCTGATACCGATTCTGGAAGCAAATATTGCTTCTCTGCAGTTGTTATTGTGAGTTGTGGCTCGCCTGTTGGAGTGGAATCATGACTTGTATTCTACAGAGCAACAAACTGCTGAATGAATGTCTTCTTGCCAAGCGTAACATCCTGGATGGGGTCCACGTGTTTGTGGCCTTTGTGTTCGATGGTGACCTGCCAGTTTTAGTCTGTGCCAAACTGAGGAGCTATGTGCGAGCCGCGGGCGCTGTCGAACACCGGGTCTTCGGGTTATAGGTCAGAGAGGTTTTCTCCCTGCTGTCACACACAGACGCTCACACAGGCACAAGTGGTCAGACACATTGTAGGATATGAAAACACATCGGCACAATGAGGGCTCTCTTGAATGCTTGTGTGTAGTGTGGAGTGGAGAGTCCATTTTGACTTTAATTGTGTTGTTGTATCCATTAGCCCGGGGCTCATTATGGGCTTATGCAGGGCGTGGGTGGATGAGGATTCATGCATGAAGCTGCAGCGGGGGGCTTTTAGTGGACAGATGAGAAGGTGGAGGGCCTCTTCAGTCTGGGCATACCTCTTCTACCCCGGGTGGAGCAGCTGCAGATTGCTTTTATTCACTCTGAGTTGATCAGCGCCTGTCCTTACGTCACCCATCAAAACAATGATTGCTGCTAGTGGCAGCTCTTTCAACACTGACTCTGCTTACATTTGCTGCATGTTTATTTATGCAGGAATGAGGAAAACAAACAAAGAATAATGTGGTCAAGATGATAAATCAATATCATGCTTCACTTCCCCCTAAAAGTTACTGGATGGAAAAGTCATTTGTTTGGCTTCAGGAAGAGTTCCTTTATGAATTTGGTCTTCCTGAGCGGCTGGCTCTGTGCCGGTGGTGTGTTGGAGCAGAACATCCTAGTCTGTTTTTCTGTGGCTCGGAGGAAAAAACAGGAACATTTAAAACAGAAGAAACTGAAATTTTGTGCAAAAACCTTTTTTTATTTATGTTTGATAAATGACCCGCAGTTGTAAAGCGACTTTCAGAGTAAGAGGACTCCAAAGGGCGATGGTGGCGTAGGAGTTAAGCGCCCGCCCTGCAATCGGAAGGTTGCAGGTTCGTGCCTCGCTCAGTCTGTCGCTGTTGTTGTGTCCTTGAGCAAGACACTTAACCTGGTGGTGGTCGGAGGGACTGGTGGCGCCAGTGTACGGCAGCCTCGCCTCCGTCAGTGCGCCCCAGGGCAGCTGTAGCTACGATGTAGCTCATCACCACCAGGGTGTGAATGTGTGCGAATGACTGATTGTGTAAAGTGCCTTGGGGGGTTCTAGGACTCTGGAAGGCCATTTACCAATTACCAAAGTGCTTTACACACTACAGTGTATCCATTCACATGCTGGTGATGATGAGCTACACTGTAGCCACAGCTGCCCTGGGGCGCACTGACGGAGGCGAGGCTGCCGAGCACAGGCACCACTAGTCCCTCTGACTGCCACCAGCAGGCCAGGAGGATGAAGTGTCTTACCCAAGGACACAAAAGCAGAATTCTCTGTCGGGAGCCGGGATCGATCCCACAACCCTCCGATTACTGGACAACCCGCTCTACCTCCTCCTGAGCTACTGCTGCCCATTTCACCAAGAATTCAAATTTTGCCCCATGTTTGTGTAAATTATTCTCTCATGTGTTCGTGAATCACTAAGGAAAGGTTGGAGACATTGTTTAACCAACATGGGGAATACTAATTTACCCAAACTGCAGTTAAACTGTGGATTATGTGAACATTTCAGTGAGAACTGCAGTCCGGCTTAATGTTACCTGGTTGATAAAAAAAATAGTTTATGCAAGATGTCAAAATAGGAAGAAGCAGAACCAAAAAACAAAGTTCTTAACTTCAACTCCCATCTAAGGGCTTGGGATTTGGATCATGGCAAATTAATGAATGAGATCCTGGATAAAAGTCACCAAAAGGGGCTTTTTTCAAAGGGCGGACGGTCTCAACTTTAGACACTAGTTGAGTATCTCTGTTGTCCTCGGGGTGATGTGAGCTGATTAGGAAGCCCCCTGGTTGCCTCCCTCAGAAGGTTTTCCAGACACATCTTATTGGGTAAAGATCCTAAAACAGATCCAAAACTTCCTGGACGTAGTACGCATCATCTCTAGCTTAGGAACATCTTGTGATTCCTCCAGAGGAGCCGGGGAGTTGTGTATGCATGGAAGGGAAAGAATCCCAAAGATCATTATTCATCTTTGTGTGTAGACATCCTGTTCAGCCTTATCTGTCATCACATGAGAGGATGCACCTCCTTGACTGCTGCGATTCCCGGTGACTTCTACAGTATCACGCTCAGGCAAGCACAGCAAAACCGCCAAGATCTACAGTAGGAGTTGCTTTAAGTGCCAGCGATGTGTCGTTAAGGATGGAGGGTGAAATAGATGGTGACAGATAAGAAGGTCAGACGCTGGAGTCTAAGGGCAACACTGGTCGGGTTTTCAGCCACACGATGACAGAGCCGATGCTGGAAAACCATGTGGCGTCCTTGCGACGGCTACCGTTTACACTCAGTTGGCTTTGTTGTAGACTTGTCACGAGGTGAGGCGTTCACTTTAACGCCTGCCATTCACAGTGACGTACACTCCTGTTTTCCGGGCTTTGCTCCAGTTTTCTGCTCAGTTATATTTACCCCTGAGTAAAGCTGCTCATCACACCAGATGGAAGTGGAGGAAGCAGAAACGGGATAGAGGGTGGAGGAAGGTGGACAAATACGACGAGGAGGAAAATAACCATCAGCTGCTACTGAGTGATTCAGAAACTTCTTATAATAAAAAGAATCCACTTCAGTTTATTATTTTAAAGACTTTCGCTGGTTTACACCTGGCTTCATGGAGAACGTGATAGAAGTGGCTGTGGTGTGACTCGACTGTCCGTGTGGTGTTTTCACTCCCCGACCGTACCACAGCCTTCAGGTCATCTTTCACTTTTTCCCCCTCAGCTCCTCTTCCACCATCTCTGTTGTGATATTTGACCCATTGCTAATTATGTGTTGTATAGAAATGTGTGTGAGGTGGTTGTATACCGCCAAATGTATCCCCTCAAGACATTCCCACAATTCTGGCTTTGCTTCCATCTCTGATGTGGAGCTGCTGGTCAACCAAACACTTGAACGTCCTTAAAGTCTCTGGTTGAGTTATCTCAGAGCTGTCTCTCATCACAAAGGCCGCGCACTGAAACCGCAAAACGATGCATGTGATAAAAGAGGGCCCGGGGTTCTGAGCTCTCATCCCTCGCCACTTCAAAGACCAGCAGAACCTATAGAACCGCTGACTATTGTCCCCGACGCAGGTGTGCCGCCTCCCACGGGCTCGAGAGGTCTCAGAAAACCAGAGAGAACGTTTGGTGAGATGTTATCTCCTGGAGATAGACGACATGGCTGGAAAGTCAAACAATAGAAGGCATTTGAACTGCGGTGCTGCATGGGAGTTTCTTTGCAGTCAGAGCTCAACTCTGAAGGCTGATCCAAATATTTGCAAGATTACGGAACGCTTTGCTTTTGAAAAATGTACAGTGTTTATTTTGGGGCATGAGCAGTTTTATCCCTTATCCCAAAAAACTTGCAGAAAAGTCAGTTTGATTTTATTTATGTGCCACCCTGTTTGGACACGTGTTGTCTCAGTGGTCGGTGCTAGGTCGCTTTGTTTGGGCTTTGGGAGATGTGTGAAATGTAGCTTGTTCCTCATGTTTACAACATAAAATAAGGGTTTTCTGTCCTTTTCCAGGCAGACTTTTACCAATAGATGATTTAATTCATCACCATGTCAAGAAAAGTGAATGATCACCTATATAAAACCCTACGTGCTCAATGGAAATGCTGGAGGAGCTCTTTGCCCCGAGGCCACCCGTATCACCGTTGCATCCCGGCAGGTCTCGCCCACATGAGGTGAACCGGTTTGAACTATTTTGCTCTGCTTCACAACAAACTGAGCACCCTCATGGGTAGCTGCAGAGGGCAACAAGCCCCATCACATTCAGCCCTGATCTGCTTTTTCTCCTTTGTTGTGCTCAATGTAGCTTTTTGCAGCACGGCCTGTTATCGTGGGTTTGCTGGCATGTTTTGGGCATTGCAAAAGCTAAACATGGAGTTATGTTTGATGATGAGCTCAGAAGCAAGGTGGTGGCAGCATTTGGTGATAAACGATCTTCCCGTGTGAGGCGTGTTCTCTCATCTCAGTGGGGATGCGTTGAGCTGAGGGAGGGTTTATCTGTTTGTCAGATCCTGATGTCTGGAAACAGAGGATGTTCAGAGATCCTCAGGGCGATGATGATGGCTGTTCAGTGAGTTAGTTCAACAGGTGAAATGTACCTGTGACGATAACTTAGCAGCATTTGAACTAATACTGTTTGTGTGCAGACGACTCAACTGAAAATGATTTAAATCTCATGTTTAACGTCTGTTTGGACTCAACATCCAGATTCGTGTGCGTCTCACTCGTCCATTTGGCATAAAAGGTCAAACATCTGCTTCAACCTCCTCTTTTCCTGCCCTGAATTCTCTAATCGTTCCCCTTCTCCAGCCTTTTCTTTTACTCCCTTTCTTAAATTTCCGTCTCCCCTAGCTCCTTCCCCTGCCTCCCTGCACCAGATGGGCTCCTCTTTTCTTTCAGAATAATTTGTGTATGACGCACGGCTGCATTGCAAGTATGAAACAGCATCTGTAGTGTCTCTGCAGACACCTGTTCAGCAAAATAGCCGTCCTGTTCTCAGCGAGAGGAAACATCCCTCGTGCTGCCGGTGAGCAGCCTTGCAGAGCGAGTTTTCCAACGGCGTTAAAGGGAAGTGGAAGAGGAGTTGAAATTTTCTAACAGCTCATCTTTAATAATTTCATCACATTGTGTGTTTGATGGCTTTTGTAGCACTCGTGCCTCCCATCAAAAAGGATTAACTGCCAGAGGAATGCGATTAGACGTTCACATATTAATTTTTCAGATGTGGATGTTTTGAAGATCCATCAGCAGCTGTATTACAAAGGGAGCCTGCAGGGGATGGGATTGAAAAGATATGAAACCAATGTTTAATATTTCCTTTCTATGTCCTCTCAAGCCAGCACACGCCTTCTCTTACGCCTCCGTTTTATTTTTTAGTTTGAACGTGGCTTATATGTCACCTTCATGACCGTTTTTACGGCAACATTTTACAGCTTTGTCATGTTATGCAGACATCACGGCTAAATCATGCCGACAGATGAAAAGTTCTGGGAATCCGTGAGAGTTGTCATTTTTTATCTGCTAAAAAGTAAAAATTCAACCTCTTAACTAGGAGTGTCAAATTATCAGATTAATTGAGATTAATTAATCACAGCCACATTTAGTGCACTATTTTAATCGCGTTAATCTAATTTTTAATCTATAACTTTACTGGGACTTTTCTAGCCTACCTGTTGGGATTTTTTAATTTATTTAATGTAATTATATTTATATTTAACCATCATGCCATACCACATGTCAGAAGTGAGAGAGTGAGTGCTAAATGCTTTTTCAGCATTTTGTGATAAACTGTTAGTTCTGATATGCTAACGTACAGCACAGGTCTGTTTTAATTTTAGATAAACGTTTTAGTAACAAGTTCTGTCATCACTATTTGCATTGCTCAAAAAAACGTTCCTTGATGTGTTAACTTAGATTATTCTATAAGTTTAATTTTTAATTATTCGAGACTGACAAAAGAGCACAGTATTATTCCGCCTTGGTGATGTAAAAGGAAAGTTTAGACGTAAACAATAAATAACTTTATAAAGCCAGTTTTTTTGTTATATATGAAACTTTTAGTCTGCCACAATTAAGTAATGAATTTAAATAAAAATACATCAAAATGAGGGCGTTTCTCAGCCATTAGCAGGTGAGATTAAAAAAGATTCATTAATTACACGTTATAATTAATCACAAAAAAATTGAATCTCATGACAGCACAAATCTTAAAGTTTGTGAAACTACATGAAAATTTTGTGGAAAAGAGAGAAAACACTTTGAGTTTGAGCTGAGGCTGGAATAAAGTCAAGAATCCCGTCTTCACTCAGAATCTACACAAAGAAAGTACCGTAGTGTTCTGCTCTCAGGTTTCCCCGTTTGAATTCTGGGAGGCTACGCAGCAAGCATGCAGTACCTCAGAAGAGGAAACGATTTCTCATCCTCTGCTATAAATCTAGCGGATATTTCAGAGTTCTCGGAGTGTTGGGTTTTGTGCAGGAGCTTTAAATTTCCTGTGTTGTTGAGCTTGTCTTTGAGCCCTGGGCAGAGGCAACATAAATCAGCTCGCTCGGATGTTCCGGACATGTTAAGAGTCGCAAAACATCCCATAAAACAAAAGTGAAAAAATAATGTCACATCCTTTATTTTATTTGTGCCACATAATGAAAAAGAATCAGGACTTTGCAGTTCGGGAACCTTACCCGGCGTCGGCTTCACGGGGATCAGACTGATTTCTGCCGCGTTTATGAAACATTTTTTCCTGGCATCAGCTGTGGTTAATATCGCATGTTGGACAAGTTGATAAGTGCAGCGAAAAACTAGAGCACCAAAGTGTCGGCGCTGACTTTACACAAGAACACGCTCACTTGTTAGGCAGCAGCTGAAGATGAGATTCCAACTGGAGTACCATGTCTGACAGCATTCCCTCTTCCCGTTTCTCCGGGTATCACTTCCCACTGTAAGAGACCCCATCCCAGATAGGGTTATGGGCATCTTTTTCATCTCCTCATGCAGCATCTGGTAGCGTTTAGGCTCCATGTGGAAACCATTGGAAAAGGGGACGGCAGCTGATCAGAGAAAGATGTGCCCCTCCAGAGCTGCAGCACATGTTTGGATTCCAGTACCCTTATTTGCTTTGTCTCACCCTCTCTAACATTCCTGTGCCCTATATCTGCAGAGGAGCCCCACTTCTCCACTTTTACTTAACCTCCCCAACCTCTTCCTCCTGCCCTGTCTCCCCTGTGCCCGGTAACCTGATGGGAGCGGGGTTCAGGATGGTGGAAATGAAAGTGGCCATGACGAAAGGCTGAGGGATCTGCTGTAACTTTACATTTGGATCCCCCCCGTGTCTGTTTTCCCTTCCCCGTCCTCCTCCGGGCCCACGTGTTTCCCTCCACACAGCAAATATCATGTTACTCCCCACCAGTCACCTCTGCAACAGCCGCTGATGTAATCCTAGTTTATGGTCCTGTCCCAACCAAGATGCGCCATTTTCCCCGCCTATCCCTCGCTCCCGCTGCCTCCTAAACCACCATCAATAGGCATCAGGATGGTATTTCCATTACATCCATTTGATGAAAGGGAGACTTCCAAATTTTCTGTTTTAAATTAGTTTGTTTAACATCCGCAGGCAGACGCACACCGCATGTTCACTGGATCTCATTATGGACGAGGCGTAGTCCAAACAGAGCGGCAGGAAAGTCGTCCAGATGAACTAAAAGACACAAAGCTGCTCATAAGTCTTGATTCAGCTGAAATGTTGTCGTTCATGTTGGGCTTCAGATGTAAACGTTGCGCTACAGGAGCTGTCGGTCGCTTCAAACAGCTCATCTTTTCCACACTAGGATCTGGTTCCCCCTCTTCTGGCCCGGTTTGCAGAGCGCTGCTACGTAACGCCGCCTCTGTTTGTGGATAATATGTCTTTGTTTTGAGAAGATGAGCAGGAGACTGGAATGTCCTTTTATCTGGTTGAGAAATCTCAGAATAATACTGAAGTGAAGAGATCTGCAGCAGATGTTTGAACTCTGAAACGCTCTGATGAGTGCAAACGGTACTCTGCAGGACGGCGTGCTGCGTTTGTGGGTTTAGTTTCTGCCATGGCTAGCTGAGTTAGCTGTTAGCACACACCCCCTCAGCCAGGATCATGAGTTCCTCACCCTGCACAGATGAGTCCACATCACTACATGTCACTTTCTATTAGGAGCGTTTGGGATGACTGTCTGCTTCCGACTGCTGCTAATTCAGTTTTCTGCTCTGCGTCTACCCCGTCTGTCTCTCCTTCTCTTTTTATCTGATAGAAGCGGAACACAGATGAGCCGACAAACAAACATGCATATAAAAACAGACAGCCACATGGATCTCAGTTCCGCAGGAAGGAAAACAACTAGCTCTCCTGTTCAAGGCCGCCGTGGCCGCTCTGGGTCTTACACAGCCTCTTTGTCATAATAGAAGTGAGGAGGGGTCTGATCTGGAGGAGGTCTGTGGGGGGAGGACTGACGGCGCTCCAAGGGCCAGGAATGTTAATTGGGAAGATTGTTTTAATAAGGTCCTCGGCTTCGCAGATGCTGGGAGAAGGTTAGCTGCTGGGGCCACACAGACTCAGAGGGCAGCTCACAGCGAGATGTTGTCAGAAAAAACTATCTGACGCAGCGTGAGCTGATCTGTGGAGAGAAGTGTGAATTACTAACAAGTCAAGATGTTTCCAGATATTTAATTTAAGCCAGTTCATGGCAGAGCAAAGGGATTCACTGTAATGAGCATTCTGTGGTGACAAATGTGCAGTTTGTCTGTTCACACCAGTGTGTGTTGCAGAAAATCCTGTCACACAGCGAAGACCCGGACTGATTCGCACCGGCTGGAGGTGCCAAGTTCTCAAATAGTCATCTTAGCTAACGTTCAGCCTGTTTGCTGTTCCTCAAGCTGCACCTGTGCACGAGGACATCTGCACTCTTTTGGTTTTATTAAGTTATAAAACAAAAAAAAGGTCAAATGTCATTATTTTAAATAAACACTTTAATTCCATAAAACTATCTTCAAAGGTTTTATGGATATTTTTATTTAAAATAAATATTATTTAATTGCCTCTCCCTGGGCTGCCACCTTATCGTGGTGGAGGGGTTTGAGTGTCCCAATGATCCTAGGAGCTAAGTTGTCTGAGGCTTTATGCCTCTGGTAGGGTCACCCATGGCAAACAGGTCCTAGGTGAGGGATCAGACAAAGTGCAGCCCAAAGACCCCTTATGATGAATAAAATGAATGGAACCAGTGTTCCCTCGCCCGGACGCGGGTCACCGGGGCCCCCCTCTGGAGCCAGGCCTGGAGTTGGGGCACGCTGGCGAGCGCCTGGTGGCCGGGCTTTCACCCATGGAGCCCGGCTGGGCATAGCCCGAAGAGGAGACGTGGGTCCCCCTTCCCATGGGCCCACCACCCGTGGGAGGGGCCAAAGGGGTCGGGTGCGATGTGCAAAGGGCGGTAGCCGAAGGCAGGGACCTTGGCGGTCTGATCCTCGGCTACAGAAGCTAGCTCTTGGTACGTGGAATGTCACCTCTCTGGTGGGGAAAGAGCCGGAGTTGGTGTGTGAGGTTGAGAGGTTCCGACTAGATATAGTTGGACTCACCTCAACGCATGGCTCTGGCTCTGGAACCAGTTTCCTTGAGAGGGGTTGGACTCTCTACCACTCTGGAGTTGCTCCCACTGAGAGGCGCCGAGCAGGGGTGGGCATACTTCTTGCCCCCCATCTTGGTGCCTGTACGTTGGGGTTTACCCCGGTGAGCGAGAGGGTAGCCTCCCTCCGTCTTCGGGTGGGGGGACGGGTCCTGACTGTGGTTTGTGCTTATGCACCAAACTGCAGCTCAGACTACCCACCCTTTTTGGAGTCCCTGGAGGGGGTGCTGGAAAGCGCTCCTTCGGGTGACTCCCTCGTTCTGCTGGGGGACTTCAATGCTCACGTGGGCAACGACAGTGAGACCTGGAGAGGTGTGGTTGGGAGGAACGGCCCCCCTGATCTGAACCCGAGTGGTGTTCTGTTGTTGGACTTCTGTGCTCGTCATGGATTGTCCATAACAAACACCATGTTCAAGCATAAAGGTGTCCATATGTGCTCTTGGCACCAGGACACCTTAGGCCGCAGGTCGATGATCGATTTTGTTGTCGTTTCATCTGATCTGCGGCCGCATGTCTTGGACACTCGGGTAAAGAGAGGGGCGGAGCTGTCAACTGACCACTACCTGGTGGTGAGTTGGCTTCGATGGTGGGGGAGGATGCCGGTCAGACCTGGCAGACCCAAACGTGTTGTGAGGGTCTGCTGGGAACGTCTGGCAGAGTCTCCCGTCAGAAGGAGCTTCAATTCCCACCTCCGACAGAACTTCGAACACGTCCCGGGGGAGGCGGGGGACATTGAGTCCGAATGGACCATGTTCCGTGACTCCATTGTCGAGGCGGCTGACCGTAGCTGTGGCCGCAGGGTGGCCGGTGCCTGTCGTGGCGGCAATCCCCGAACCCGCTGGTGGACACCGGCGGTTAGGGATGCTGTCAAGCTGAAGAAAGAGTCCTATCAGGTCTTTTTGGCCTGTGGGACTCCGGAGGCAGCTGATAGGTACCGGCAGTCCAAGCGGAATGCGGCTCGGGTGGTCGCAGAGGCAAAAACCCGGGCATGGGAGGAGTTCGGTGAGACCATGGAACAAGACTTCCGTACGGCTTCGAGGAGATTCTGGTCCACCATCCGGCGTCTCAGGAGGGGAAAGCAGTGCACTACCAACACTGTTTACAGTGGGGAGGGTGTGCTGCTGACCTCGACTCGGGACGTTGTGAATCGGTGGGCCGAGTACTTCGAAGACCTCCTCAATCCCACCGGCACGTCTTCCAGGATGGAAGCAGAGTCTGGGGATTTTGGGTTGGGCTCTCCAATCTCTGGAGC
>SSNS01000117.1:1139453-1186032 GCA_006937985.1 Aphyosemion australe
GCTCTGCAATATCGCGTGGACATCGGGGGCAGTTCCACTGGATTGGCAGACCGGGGTGGTGGTCCCCCTATTTAAAAAGGGGGACCGCAGGGTGTGTTCCAACTACAGGGGGATCACACTCCTGAGCCTCCCTGGTAAGGTCTATTCAGGGGTTCTGGAGAGGAGGGTCCGTCGGATAGTCGAACCTCGGATTCAGGAGGAGCAATGTGGTTTTCGTCCTGGCCGTGGAACACTGGACCAGCTCTATACCCTTGGGGGGGTCCTGGAGGGTGCGTGGGAGTTCGCCCAACCAATCTACATGTGTTTTGTGGATTTGGAGAAGGCGTTCGACCGCGTCCCTCGGGGGGCCCTGTGGGGGGTACTCTGGGAGTATGGGGTACCAGGCCCCTTGATACGGGCTGTTAGGTCCCTGTACGACCAGTGTCAGAGCTTGGTCCGCATTGCCGGCAGTAAGTCGGGCTCGTTTCCGGTGAGAGTTGGACTCCGCCAAGGCTGCCCTTTGTCACCGATTCTGTTCATAACTTTTATGGACAGAATTTCTAGGTGCAGCCAAGGTGGTGAGGGGATCCGTTTTGGTGGCCTAAGGATCAGGTCTCTGCTTTTTGCAGATGATGTGGTCCTGTTGGCTTCGTCAGAACGTGATCTCCGGCTTTCGCTGGAGCAGTTCGCAGCCGGGTGTGAAGCAGCTGGGATGAGAATCAGCTCCTCTAAATCCGAGACCATGGTCTTGAGTCGGAAAAGGGTAGAATGCCTTCTCCAGGTCAGGGACGAGGTCCTGCCCCAAGTGGAGGAGTTTAAGTATCTCGGGGTCTTGTTCACGAGTGAGGGAAGGGTGGAGCGTGAGATCGACAGGCGGATTGGTGCTGCATCTGCAGTGATGGGGGCGTTGTACCGGTCTGTCGTGGTGAAGAGAGAGCTGAGTCGAAAGGCGAAGCTCTCAATTTACCGGTCGATCTACGTTCCTACCCTCACCTATGGTCACGAGCTTTGGGTAGTGACCGAAAGAACGAGATCGCGGATACAAGCGGCCGAAATGAGTTTTCTTCGCAGGGTGGCTGGGCTCTCCCTTAGAGATAGGGTGAGGAGCTCGGTCATCCGGGAGGGGCTCGGAGTAGACCCGCTGCTCCTCCACATCGAGAGGAGCCAGTTGAGGTGGCTCGGGCATCTGATTAGGATGCCTCCTGGACGCCTCCCTGGTGAGGTTTTCCGGGCACGTCCAACCGGGAGGAGACCCAAAGGAAGACCCAGGACACGCTGGAGAGATTATGTCTCTCGGCTGGCCTGGGAACGCCTTGGGATTCCCCCGGAGGAGCTGGCCCAAGTGGCTGGGGAGAGGGAGGTCTGGGCTTCCCTCCTTAGGCTGCTGCCCCCGCGACCCGACTCCGGATAAGCGGGAGAAAATGGATGGATGGATGGATTATTTAATTGAATTAAAGCAGCAATCTGGAGTTTTCCCCTTTCAGGAATTATGTATGATTTTACAGAAATCCATAAAAGTGATTGTCTTATCATGTAGTGTGATATAATGTAAGCGATACGTCTATTTTTATTTTGCTAAGCCCGCCCCCTGCCCCATAAAATTCGTGCAATAGGAAACTGAGCGCCGACCACAACTAACCAATAGCGTTAGACTACCGCTTAGTGCTTCAAATTTAAGGAAGTACTTTGGCTGATGCAGAGTTGATGAACTTTTCACGGACAAGGAAGTCTAAAATATAAATATATGAAAACACACGACATGAGAATAATACTTGTAAAACAACGTGTTTTAGTTTGTTTGTCGGCTACAGAAGCACATTCATAAACAAGAAACGTGCAGTCGCCATCTTAAATTACCGAGTCGACCCGACTATTGGTGTGATACGCTTGTCAGACACTAGATGGTGCCATCAGATAAAAGAAATACTCCAGAGAGCTACTTTAAAGGCTTACATTTACATAGAACTATTAGCAATGACAATGTATGGTTTTTAATGCCTACATAGTAATGTTATCAAAATTTAAAGACTAAGTTCACAAATTTTTTCAACACATCTGCACTGGTCACTAGTATAAATGAATGCCTTGTGAAATTATCTCTGTAGGAAAAAAAGCTCGGGCGCTCCTGTTTCAGGAAGTAGAGGCGAGCCAGATTAAAAGTGCGTCTCTGATTGGCTAACAGCAACGCGACTCTACCACTGACTCTGTTTGCTCTGCAACGTTGATGTTTTATCTCCACAAATAACACAAGCCTGGAGGAGTTCTGCTGTGTGGTGGAGTTGCTAATGCTAACGTTAGCTTATACTAGCTGAGACGCTCTCTGTTTCCTGGACGCTAAACCAACAACAGCCTTCCCTGTCATGATGGGTGAGTCCATGAATGCAAATTTGACAATTTGGCGATAATCTGAGGAGAAAGCTGTAGAAGACTATTTTCACGTTCAGCCTGCATGTTAAACTTGGAGTGATGATAATATTTATCAAAAAAGAACAAGTAAAAAACATTTTTTCAGTGACCTTTTTAAGTATTTTTAATTTGAAAAATCTTATTAAGTTTGTGAGATGCAAAGTTTAAGATCTAGACTGAAGGCCACAGACCCGTTTTCCTGTCTAAATTGTGCATTTTTGTGTTGTGCATCTACACACATGCTTTAAACCTGAGAAATGTTAAACCACTGACAACAAAAGCTGAGAACAAAGCCGCGCTGCTTCTGTTGTGTTTTGCTTGCAGGAGAAAAAGTTTAAGCATAAATGATCGTACTGTGCATGTATACCTGTTTGTGTTTTACTCTTTCATGTCTGCATTCAGTACAAAACTTGCAGCTTTATGCCGAGGGTTTAAACGAACTCACCAAGCTTCTCTGTTCCTCCTCACCCTCAGAGGATAAACAGCAGAAATCAACCTACAGACAAACATTTAGTCTTGTTGCATAAACGTTAGAAATCTAAAATTAGATCCAGACTGTCACACGTTATTTATTATTGTGTAACGTGGCCTAGTGTTGGCTGCTCCTGTGTTTTTAGGTCCGTGTTGCCAGGTTGGTGCAAACAGGGCTAATTCTCTGCTTGTTAAATAAGTTTAATTACCTGCTTCTCCCACATTTATCTCCATTATTATTTACTGCATCGTGAATCCCTTCAAAATAACCATTCTGGAATGGAAACAGGTTTGGTTAATGGTCTATAAATGCAGAATTTATATTTAACTTTAATGAGAAAACAAAATGTTTTTATTGCATTTAAGCACCAGAACATCCAGCTCTGTTTACATTAAATGTATATATTTATATTTATAGTGCAGGTTTATCTGTCCTAAGCTCACAAATGGCTTCTCTGTGTTTGTCGCTCATTAAACCTAAATGTGATAATTCCATACAGATGTTTTTGAACAGTTTGGACCGTTGCTCGGCGTTCCTATCAGCGTTTTATGGGGTCTTTGTTTTTTCCTTTGTTTTAATATTTTCAAAGGGAGAGAGTAAGTCTTTTTTTCTTCTACATTCCTGCCTGAGGAGCTCCAGCACTGGAAACTCTCTGTATCTTAGTCCAACTTCTACTCACCCGGCACTCCGATCACCCAGGCTCTGTTTATTGAACTACGAAGTGCCAAGTCACTCAGTCAGTCAGTCACTCGTATAAACCTGCCTCCCCGCTGCCCTCCGTGCCTTTCACCGTGCTCGCCGTCCTTCTCCAGGCCTGACGAGAAGACGTATGGCCATTTAAACAAACACAGGCACTCAATGGTCTCTCTGTCTACGGGGAAGAATTTCCTTTATGTGGTATGTGCATAAGCGTGAGGAAAAAAATCTTTATGCAGGCGTAATTAGTCTTCGATAGGAACACACATGGGTCTACGTGTGCGTTAGGCAGAAAAGGAAACGACTCGGTGCCCTGTAGCCGTTCTGAGGGAACACAAATGTAAACACACCCTCGTCTGTATCACATATAGGTCGGTCCCAGTGCCAGGTATGAGGTATAAACACAGCAAAGTGGAGTTTAAATACCTTTTTCCCCTCGACCGGCTTCACTCATCGCACATATCAGCAGTAGCCAGCGTGAGTCACTTCCTTACATGTTTACATTTAGCTAGTTTTTCCTGTTATGCTATTAGCACACGTGCCTACTCTGTTGATCAAAACGAGGTCGGCTCTGATCTCCAAACACAGAACTTCCTTATTTATTCTATTTTTAGAATGAACACAAACGTATTCACTCTGGTTTTCTCGATGAAGAAAAACATTTTTACCTTTGAAAACAACAATCCTCCCATGTGTGGGAATTATTACCAGAACTACACCCTGCTTCTACCGGGCTGGACCACCTTCAACTTTCAGAACTTCCTTAATCCTTCATGGCGTTGATTCCCCAAAGATTTTGGTGGACTCAGTTGCAGATTTGTTGGGCCTGTGAAGGTCATAGAGTCCAGTGAACTCGTCATTTTAAGTTTGAGATGATTGAGCTTAGTGGCATGGTGCAAGGTCCAGTCTCAGTTGGTACTAAAGGGCCTAAAATCTTCCCAACAGGAAGCAGGATGGATCCATGCTTTCACGTTGATGACACCAAATTCTGACCCGACTCGTCAAACCAGGAAAGGTTTTTCCAGTCTCTTATGGTCCAGTTCTGGTGATTGTAGCCTCACCAGGGCTTACCACCGGATGCGTAAGCATTACATAATATAGGCGAAGCATATGCCGCAATTAGATGATGTTATAGTGGATGGGTGATTTTCCACCAGCTGCAAAGCCCCGGAAGCATAGGGACACGTCGGTTATGCTTCGAGTCTATTTTTCAGGTGCTACGCTTCCAGAACGCATCAAGCTCAACAGTTCAGATTGGGCCAGACAGGAAGTCAAACACAAAAGCAGTGCAAAACATTTGGACACTTTCAAAATAAAAGTCGTGTAGATTTCCAGTCGCTTAGTAAAAAAAGGCGTCATTACCTGTGAAACCTCCGTAGCCGAGGTAAACAAAACGTTACCACAGACCTATGGGATACATGCAGCTGTTTTTCTCCTTAGTTGTTATTGTGTAAACTACGGAAATAACGCGTCTGAAACGCTCCCGGTGGGATTGGAGCTCACGGGTAAAACGTGTTGATTACGTTATGTGTTGCTTATGTATACAGTGGAAAGGATGGATCAGTTTTCTGTTCTTAGCTGGCAGGAGTGACACCAGCCAGGCGTGGTCTTCTTCTGGAGTCCACCTGGAGCCAGGTGTTGTGGACCAGAGATGATTTTCTGCTGAACTTGGTAGGAACCAGTTGTCATCTGAGCTACCTCAAAGTGGTTGTGGGTGAAAATTCTGACCAGCCTACCTGGCACCAAGAACCACACCAAAGTCACTTAAATCCCCTCATTTCTCCACTCTGATGCTCAATTGGAATTTCAGAAGGTTGTCTTGCTGCCATGTGATTGGCTCTTTAGATATTTGTGGTGAGTGTATGTTCTTAAAGCCCCAGTGTGTAATATTTTTACCTGTTTACTACCAAATTCTGTGCATCCAGTGCACAAACTTGTCCTTTTTCATTAATATTTCTCACCAACATCAATTCTAAATATTCCTCTCAGCTTCAAATTTTACATTTTTAATACATAAACTGTGGTCGACGCTCCATGGTCATCCTCCATCTTGAAATACGGTAGCTATTTAGGGACATACGAGCTCTGAGTTACGCGTTTGCACTATGACTGTAACCTGAAAGAAACAGCAGAGGGCAGCAGTGCGCCGTGGAAGCATGGCGTCTGACAATGCAACTAAGAAGAGACGAGACTAGCTGCTACACGTTACTGTAACTTTGTTAGTTTGAATAACAAACAATGAAATCAAAAGACACATCAAATATGTCAGGTCTTATTGATTTCCAACACTCAGCAGCCGCATATGATGAGAACCCCGCCCGCAACAGCTAGACACCAGCATCCAAGTGTGGTTTATGACTCACCTCAGCTGATCATTTCTTTTCTTCATAATAAAGCTCCCAATCCGGTCCCAAAGTATCAGTTCCAAAGTCCTTCTTCAAGAAAGTTCCTTCTATTAAAGCCTCCTCTCTTACCGCAGCCTGCCGTGTCTCTCCCAACGGTGGTCCGCTAGCCGGTAGCCACATTAGCATTAGTTACCGGTACTTTATTTCCACAGCGTGTCCCCGGCTCCAGCCAAACCTCATCGGCTATCCGATCGCTAAACAGCCAGTGGTTGATGTTAGCTCCATCTCGATCCTCACTGCGGCGCACACCGATCAGCTGATGGCTAACCGGCAGACTCTTGTTTACTCCGCTGCTCTGATCCACATGATACCGGACGCCACAGCTGATGCCACCCCTCCTCCGTGTGTGAATCGGTGACAGGCAGCTATGCTAGCTTCCTTCAGGACTGGTAGGTTGATATAACAGCTAACAGCAGTGTTTCCCCTAGAAATGTTTACAGCCGTGATGCTTGTAGACTGAGGAGGGTGGCGGATCGCGCGCATCGTCTCGTCGGGGGAGGGGGGGGCTACGCTTGGCATTATGCATTATGACTGAACACTCATTAAAAAATGTTTTTTACCTGCTTGAGTAGTTATATGCTTTGTGTGGGTTAGGCTACAGAGACTGGAAATAAATCAATCTCATGCTTTTTATAAAAAAACGAACCAGATGGCTGGAGTGAACGCTGGAGTTGTTGCCTTTTTGAGTGGGCCACCGTAGCTGCAATACTTACTCTGAACTGCATGGCGCTAAAGAGTCGCAATTTTTACCATGATTTCGATGAATATCCCACATAGCTCCTTTAAGCCCAGTCAGAGGTTTTTGGACCTTAAATCAAACTAAAAGTCAAAGTAACACCCTGAAGAGGTGAATTGAACTCATTTTTACAGATGTACACCAGAGAGGTTCTGGAGACATTTTGGCTCAGACTTTTTCCACAGTTGCTGCTCACACATATTTTTCACTCTGGGAGTTTTTCAGAGTGAAACTCTGAGGAGATCACACAGGCAGGTCATCTGTTCAGTAACCACCTTAAGATGTAGACATTCAGAATATCAGTAAGTCAATGATTTTTAGTTTTTTGTTCAAACAGGACATAAATGGGGCTTTTAGCTTCTGTTCTGGAACAAAACATTGCATCTGAGGCTGGATGATGACCTCATGGCATCTGGAGTATGCAGGTGCAACCCCTAAAGGCCAGTGGGGTAATGGTGTCTGTCCTGGTTGACATATTTACAAGTCTCCGCTGATATCAAACAGGCACTTAGGTTGTCAGGCACTTTTTACCCGTGTGAAGCTGCAGATGTGACCTCCTACTAAAAGTCACGGTTCAGAGGAGAACTTCTATTGTCTTCAGGATGATTTACATAAATATAAAGAGAGTCTGAATAGAGAATCAGTCTATAAATTAAATCCTCTAACAAAATAACAGGAAGGGGGGCGTGTGATTGGTTTATTATGTAGTCGGTGAATTTTTTTAACTCCGTATTTGTGCAAAGCTGTGACATTTGTCTGCAATCATCCAACAGCTTTTTGTGCTTTTTGCATCTTGCGGTCGTGTTTCTGGAGAGGATCGAGTGTCTGCAGGGAAGCCAAGGAGGCACGAGCTGAAAAGAGAAGGATGAGAGCGAGAAGACAAAGAGAGGGAGGGCTGCTCTGTGCAGTTTCTCTGCTGGAGAGGTCAGAGGGGAAGAAGGGAACGAGGTGATGTCGGGCAGAATACTGTAGGAGTCCTGTAAAGTCTTCACACCCACCAGCGATACTAACCATGTATGCAGTGCAAACAGACGCACGCCTCTGGCACTTCATCCACCTGCAGCTGCTTTTGCAATGTGGCACCGTGGGTTAACACACCACTGCTGTGAGCTCGTCTTTCATGCACGCTGCTCTGCGAGTGTGTGAGCTGAGACAGAGGAGAGGTAAAGAGGTCACATGTTGAGAGGGCAGCGAGAAAACTCCAGACAAAGTGGGAGAAACGGAGGGAGAGGAGCTGGTTTCCCAGGCTGGAGCTGGAGGCAGGGTGAGGAGGATCAGGGTGGAGGCAACACACTTCTTTATCAACTTATCACTCAGTAGAAAAGGATGTTTGCTCATTAATCAGTGCTTTAGCAGCAATTACTTCAATGCAAATTCAAATAAATGGGGACATAAACACAACGGTTCTGTAAATGGAGCTGCAAATAATGAACATCTGGGCTGCTGTGCTTTTTAGTGGTTTCAGACTGTATTAATGATTACAGCAAATCTGCAAGAATGCATCCTCAGATGACGAATTCCTCGATATCCTGACTTTGCTTAAGCTTCAGAAGGACTTTCTAAAAGATAAAAAGGCACTTGTTCTTCTGTGTTGTTCGTTTTGGTCTCATCATTCGCTCCGCTCTCCCTTCGGGGTTAGCCGTGTCCTCTCTGTCTCTCGAAAAGAAGCCGAAGGCGAGACCCCCGCTGCGCTCGGTGTCTGCGCGGGGTCGACTCGGCGTGCCTTCTGATAAACCGTTAAGTCCCTCGCGGGCCTGTTTTTGCATCCTTCCGAAGATTTGCTGGGAACTTGTGTTGCTTGGTTTAATTTCCTCAAAACAAAGCTCATCTGATCTCCCCACCCAGACTTGCGTGTGGCATTAAGTCCTCGTTTTCATTAATGTTGGAGGGGCAGCATGGGAATCTCATTTTAATTTGACATTTAAACATCTGTTTTCAATTTCCTGAGGAAAGACTTTGTGTGTGTGTGTGTGTGTGTGTGTGTGTGTGTGTGTGTGTGTGGTGTGTGTGTGTGTGTGTGTGTGTGTGTGTGTGTGTGTGTGTGTGTGTGTGTGTGATGAACCTGTGAGTTTTCAGAGCTGGGAGCAGCCATCCCCGGTGACCTTTAGGGAGGGGGGGGTTGGACTTAAGGAATGATGGCAGCTAATTGCATCAGCATCGCTCCAGGTCGCTACTGTAGGCCCTGGGAGTCGTTGATAATGTATTACAGTGGAGCGTGGCTGGATGGAGCCTGGAACAGATGTTCCAGACCATGATCTAAACTTCAGCTTTGATAAATAAGGTGGTCTCATGCAAAGTCAGCATTTTTTTTATCCTATCACAGAAAAGACAAAAACGCTGTGCAATGCAGATAACTGCCCAGGTCCGGACGTCCACCGTGTTCCATCCCATCATTAACATTTTTCAGTAAACCCAGGTTGGACAAAGAGGCGTCTTCATGCTGAGACCTGTGATTTTGGCCCACTCACACACACACACACACACTGGGTTTGGTCTTCCTGTTAATAGCCCAGGAAATATTATCTGCAAGGGGACAGCTGCAGGCTCACAGGAGAGACAGAATAGGCTCATTATCCTAAACACAAACACAGACCACACCACACACTCTCAGACACTGAGAGACATTTGTTTTAGTTATTCTGGGACCTAAAACTCTGGAAGGAACACGGCTGGGTTCTACGTTTGAGCTGAGGTGGACGAGTCAACCACAGGAGTCGAGGCCCGGTCCTTCCTGACCTGGACCCGTCCGTCTGTCTGAGAGACGGTCTCCGGCTCCTCCTTCCCCGCTCTGCCTCCATCCCAGAGGAATTTGTTTTCCACTACGCAGATGTTCAGGGCTGTCTGCAGCGCTGCACTCAGCTGTGTTTATAACAAAGAGGTGTTGGTTTGGAGGAGGAGGGAGGGCGGCGAGGTGGGGGAGTAAGTGCCGGTGAGGAGGGTTGGAGGTCACTGTGCTGTTGATGTAAACACTGAAGGATGCCAGCGCCCCCCCGGCTTTTAACATTTCATCACTTTCTCTTATTTTTCCTCTTTGCACATCTTTTTTTTTATTTTACAAAGGGACAGACGCATGTGAATGTTGGCTAAAAGAATCCCAGCGAGCCCAGCGGGGGGAGCTGGAGCCCCCACTGGGAGGAGATGGTGCGTAATTAATGTCACAGCTACAGCTAAGCGCATCCCCCCTTTGCTTTTATTAAACTCTGCATCAGACCCCCAGAATTTATTTTTGAAATCTTGAATCATCTTGTGAGAAGTGATCAGAGTCGGGTCTGGCGACGGCGTCTGACTCGCTTTAATCCTTCTGACTGCTACAGAACCCGTTTGGCTTCGAGTCCCGGTTTCTTCCGATGGACTCGGCGCTCTAATGGGTCGGATGTTTAGTGTTTACACTTGCATTCCTGGATGACTCGGCCTGTTGTTAGCCGTACAAAATGAACTCACCACACAGCTGCGGTGCTGACATGAACCAGTGAGTGCAGAACTTCTGGAGCATCAAACACAAAAACTGTTTCTCAGGCGTCTTCCTTCTTATTGATGGAGCTCGAGTCATGCTAATGTTATGAATGAAACATTATTAGACAGGTTTTAGTTTGATTATGCTGAGAAAGACTGGGAAACGTCTCAGAAGTTATGGTTTTAGGTTGTGCTGACAGACTGGATAAGAGCTTCAGGGATTTACTCAGGAGTTCGTAGGCTGTCAGACGGTGAGGGGTCCATCTGTGACTCTAACTTTGATCTGTGACTCAAATGACATTAAATGCATTAATTAATGCTTGTTTTCAGTTAAAAAACACTATTTTACATTCAGCGCTGCATTCACACGTCCTGCAGGCTGTATTTTATGTTGGGTCCAACTTTTCAGATTAAAAGCCCTGTTTTCATTTAGCCCATATGAATATGCAAAAGAGACATTTTTCCAGCAAAAATGGCACAGATGTAGGTTTATTTATAGCATCACCATGGATAGCGCTTGAATTTTATTATTTAGTTTTTGTTTATTTTAAATGGCCTTTCTTTGTTCATCCTACCTTTTTGCTGTGATACACTCAGAAAACCAAACTATTGCCCTAAATAGACTGATGTTGGTTTTTTTAAATGCACGTTAACGCGTTAGTCTGGCTGAAGGTGAACTGGTTCTAATATCCAGCTAATGCAGTAGGAAACCATCTGCATCTGCATGTCAACGGCTCAGTCGAGCTGGTACTGGTAACTTCTGGAAGTGATGAGACTGCGGCAGCGGTCTTCTGATAATATCATCGCCACAAAGTAACACACGTAACACCATCACACAGTACAGTACGTACCAAATAAGCTGTGCTGCAGCGTTGTTGTTGTTCATTCCTTCGGCCATTGTACATATCCTGTTTTCACTCCGTCTGCTTCACTCCCGCCAGCATTCCTTTAATAATAGTGTTGCTATAAGCTAACCGGAAGAATGCCAACACAAAAAGGGCGCATGTCGCCACCTACTGTACCGGAGTGGAACTAGCTTCATTTGAGACTTCAGTTTTCTAACGTACATGTAAACTAGGATAAATACTCCCAGTTTATTACTTTAAATCGACTTAGATGCACATGTAAACACGCTGAGTGACTAGTTTAGGACGGTCTAATCTGTCCGCATGTGTACACCGCCGTTTTCTCGTATACATTGTTGTTCTGGTGTAGTGTTGTTTTTAAAACTAAAAAAGAAAAAGTTTACATTTTTGTTGCTTATGTAATGCATGGAGTCCACATAAAATGACATTTCATTCAACTAAAAACTCTGTATGTAGAGAATGATAATAAAGTTTTGAATCTTGATCTAATTGCTGATTTGGCGTTAAATCCCAGCTCCTGCTGCTATGGTCTTTTCAGCATTATATTTATAATATGAAGCTCACTCATAAGCCACCTTTATATGCTGATAACACTGATGTTATTTATTTGTATGGAGTCGGCCTTTTTTAGGCGAGGCCTGTTATTTAGTCCCAGATGAAAACCAGATTGCTCAGTTCATCATTTTAGATACATTCATCATCAGGCTTGCATCAATAAATCAGAACTGATAAAAAGGCTGTGGACCTCTTTATGTTTTAATAATGAAATTCCAAAGGTGCATCATTTTTTTGAAGCACTTCCAGCCAAGAAAATCAATGCAAATAAGAATCATATCCAGCCCCTGCCGGGACAAGGATGGCAGATTGGATCCAATATGGATTCTCCACCTTGTCGGCACCGAACAGGTGAATGAATGCAGGGGATGTAAATATGTGGTGTTGGGGGGAGATGAAGAAGGGATGATTGAGAGGTGATGAGCAGTGTGTGTGTGTGTGTGTGTTTCAGTCAACAAAAAGGAAGGTCGTGACCATGAGGAATGCTGACGGCCACCTGAACGAGTTTTACTACAGCTGTTGGGTTAGCCGGAGAGGAAGGGTGGTGAATTTTAAATTCTGGTCATTAAAACATAAAGAACTTGATTGTAGATTGGTGTAATTATTGGATATAATTGATTATGATGTATAAAATGGATGTCTTCCTTGCTGCCTTTAGCTGTTAGCCTAGAAATCTAGACAGACAGTAGCTGAAGCAAAATGATTTTGCTCTGCATGTTGATCTAGCCACATCTGTAGGAGCCTCAGCAGGCCTGAACAGTCTTGTGGTTTATTGGGTTTGTGGGCCAATCACAGAGCTGTATTGGTTTGGTGGGCAAGATGATGCAACAAAGTGGGCCAACTAAGATGGCGTTGGCTCGTTTGATGCAACTCTGGACTTTTCACGTACATAGGATGACTTGCCAGGCTATTTAGCTGTCTAAATGTACACACAGCTTCTCTCTCTTGCAACTGAATAATATTCCTTCTATCTTCTGTTTCGTCGCAGTTCTACGAGATGATTTTAGACAGAACCCTGGAGATGTGATTGTAGCAGCAGGAGAACCCGCCGTCCTGGAGTGCCAGCCCCCTCGTGGACACCCTGAACCCACCATATCATGGAAAAAAGATGGAGCAAACATCGATGACAGGGATGAGCGCATCACTGTAAGTAATCCTGTTATTGCTGGTGCAATTTTTAAATGCATGAACTAGCGTGGCCCGGTCCTGCAGGTCACGTCATTACTAACCACTTTAGCTGCTGTTGAAAGCTTAATTTGGATTATTGCTCACATCAAGGAATTCCTAAACCCAAAATAACCCATTTAGGTGGCCACAACCTTTAATAATGGAGGTTGCAGTTGGTCCTGCTCCTTTAGTCAGCAGCTGTGCATTGATTAGTGGTTTGTTGATGAGCAGGAGCAGGAGGAGCGAATTTCAGGAGGGACGAACGAGCTGACCAGAATCAAAGAGGAGAAAGTTGTACTCAGCAGCAGCGGCTGCACAATCTAAACAACTATCTTCATTTGATTTACAACCAACCTTAATTACACCAACGGCAAAGCCAGCACTATGGTATCAATCAGCTGCACATGCAGGATTAGATCCATGCAGAGCAGTCTTCTTTTGGAAAATTCATCCAAACATCTTCTCGACTTAAATCGGTGCTTAATTTGAGATTCAGAAGCTCGCTACAATTTTCCAAATAAAGAACGGTTTTGTTTGGACACATAGAGCCCAATTAAAGTTAAATATCTTAAAGTTCAGCTTTGCTCTGTTTTTTTTTTAACTAAGATGGTTGAGCGTCCATGTTTGGCTGAAGGAAATGAGCAAATAATCCAGATAAAAAGAACGACACCAGACTTCATCCGTCTCAATAGTTGGTAGTCATAATAAACACAAGAACATTTTGTCGGGTGATGAAGTTGATCTAAACTTGTAGAAAATAATAGCATCATAAATCCATTTTATTATCATTTCAGTTTTTATGTTAGAATACAAAGGATTTCTGTTTAATTGATGCTATTCCCTTCAGCAGGCTTTCTTTTGCTGTGTTTAAACACAAAACCTGAAGCGTTTTAGGGAACGTTGTGCATACGGTTGCCAGCGGTCCAGATGACTGTGAGCGGACTGGTCGTAGCCTTCTGTAGAGCTGAAACCAGTAACCCAACAGCTGGTGTTTCTCACTGTAAACTTCCTGTCAAGCAAAGAGCCTCACAAACGGAGTGTTCCCAAATGACCACTTTACAAGTCGTGCTAGATGTCATGTTTGACCATCTAAAGATGTGTAATCAACCGTGGTGACAGATGGACACCTGGACGCTGTCTTGTTGGACTCCCACGTTTACAGAATTTGGACAATCGCTGGACAAAGTCCAAATTTTGTTTATGTTCCAGTAAATTTGGTGAGACTTGAGAGAGGAACACAGGATGAAATCTTTGTAATGTGATGAACAGCTGAGCTCCTCAAAGACCTCCCTCTCTGCCAGACTTCATTGTAATCTTTGGTTCTCCTCCTGTGCAACACGCTGAAACGTGCAGTCTCCTTGGTGATCACCGGTGATCATGCTTAGGTCCCAAACCACCAGTAGTGGGGGTTTCTGTCTGCTCTGGGAGGAGGCATTTAGTGTTTTCAGGAAGCAGCAGAGGAAATCAGGAGTGACATTAAATGAAGGAATCCTTCTGCTTTTACACGTGTTTCAGATCTTTTCCACATGGAAACTGGAGAAAAACCCCTTTTTATGTGATGTTTCTAAAATAACATTGTAAAAATGTTTATATTCACACAAAGACACCAAAAGGGACCATGCTATAGTAATTACAGCCGAAATATTAGAAGATTGTGAAAAGGTTCAATATTCTAGACTCCAAGTGTTACACTCGAATCCAAAACACCTGCAAAGGGTTCCTGAGCCTTTAGATGGTCTCTCAGTCTAAGATGAATTACTGACATAAATGGACTTTTGCACCATATTCTAATTTTTCCAGTTTCACCTGTATTCTAGGGCCAAACCTACATACTAGGAGTGTGCAAAGCAGCCAGTATTTGTATTTGTTGAGGGGGGAAAGTATTTGAATGTGTATTTGTATTATCATGTAAAATAGGTGTAAAAATCAATTTTTTTGTGTTACACTTCTAATTTATGTTATGGTGTAGAAGTGTAACACAAAAAAATAGATTTTTACACCTATTTTGAGTTTTACTCGAATACAAATACAAATACTTTCCCCCCTCAACCAATACAAATACTGGCTGCTTTGCACACCCCTACTACATACAATTGCTAGAAGTGAACATTCGAATTGAATTTTCTGAGGTGTATACTTATTTTCTTTACTCAGGAACTTTTCACATTTGATTATATAGAAAGTACCAAACGTATACTGGAACCAGCCACTAGGGGGTGCTCATTTGATGCGTCTGGCGTGTTTGAGGTTGTAGGCTGGGTTTAAATGGTAAAATGGCTTGTATTTGGTATAATGTCTTCTAGGGTTCTACAACCCCCCAAGGTGCTTTACGACAAAACCAGTCATTCACCCACACATACACAGTAACACACTGGTGGTGATGAGCTACATTGTAGCTACAGCTGCCCTGGGGCACACTGACATAAACGAAGCTGCCGTACACAGCCACCACTGATCCCTCTGACCACCACTAGGAGGTGAGGCGGGTTAAATGTCTTGCCCAAGGACACGATGACTGAGGTTGTTCAGTTACTTTGTAACACGGCTGTGCCACTAGCTGAAACTAGCCATAATCAAGTTTGTCAAACTGGTCTTTCAGGAACAAAGAGAGACGTCTACACAAAGAGAACAAAACTAATGTCTGTTCTTAAACCTAGACTGATTGCTGGTAGCATCAGTAATGGCTGAATCGCAGCACATTGTCCTCGTCCCTTTGTCTAACAATTGTGGCTAATAATAAGCTTGGGAAATGAATTGTGTGAAACAGAACATGATGCTAAATGGGAGTTTTGCATTATCAGTAGAGCCAAATGACGAGAGACAAAAGCCAACAGGATAGGGATAATGGTCAGATTGTTGGGGGGGGGGTTTCATCAGCCCGTGTTGTGCTGAGAGGACATGCATGCAGAGAAAACGAGTAATCCCGCCTGCTCTCAGGGTTCCCGCCGCTCTGGCACTTCACACATGCCGGGGGGAAGGAGGGAAGAGAGAAATACAGCACAGGTTTGAATATGCACTGAGTGGACATGGTTTCACATCCCACAGAACCAACAGCACCCCCCCACCCCGTCTGCCCTGACCTTGGGTCTTTGAGTGTGTCACAGTGTTTTAGCTGTTAAGCCTTTCCTCAAACAAACAGTAACATAATGATACTTCAAGCCCTTCCAGCACCATGGGGTGTCCTAAATAAGCCGGGCTTCCACAGCCTCTTCAAGTCCTTTTGCTTTGCTGTGAATATTAAACTGGACTGTGAGGAGCGGAGGAATGCGTTAAAACCAGAAGAATGTGTCTGTTGTCCAGATTTGTTCCCTGACTATAAGACTTACCTACCCCATGGACATGTAAAGTGCAACGCTGTAGGGTAACTAAGACATGGTAGCATGGTTTAACATGGTAGTCACGGGTAGAGACGACTTTTGTGATATTGTGTGTCAAGTTCTCAGTCAGGTCTTTTCTAATAAGGATATCGATTACATGCTTGCGGGAGGTGGCTCTGGTCTTAAAGGCTGATGTGAGCATTTAAAACCTTAAGCTCTATCTGGGCACAGAGATCACTGGTGCACCATGCTATTGTCTGTCTGTGCTGACTGCCACGGTTGTCAGCTGAGAGTGAGGCTGAGGGGCCTGTGCCGGGGCTGGGGTTGCCTTTCTGACTGCCTGAGAACAAAGCACCTCCTCTGGCCTGTAATCAAAGCCCTGGGAAATAACAGACATGACATTCACCTGGACAAACACACATTTACTTGGTGTGTGTCTGGTGTTCACATCTACTGCGATGTGTGCTCGCCCACTCTCTATGTGCTCACAGTGGGGGGAAAATATCTAAGAAACCTGTTCTTTAAAGCATTTCTCATGAAATAATAGACAAAACTGTCCCCGAGCTGCTTGACATGACTGGAGAAGTGCTTACAGTCCTACAGTGCCTCAGGTGTTACCTCAGGGATCTGCTGTTGTGTTGGATTTGAAAAGTCGTCTGTTCTCGGTTTACCCTGAGAAGGAACAGGCTAGTCTGGTGCAGAACAGGAACAATACAAAACTGCTGCACACATGCAGTTCATTCCTGCCAAAGATCAATAAAGCAACTATTAAGCAAGAATCTTGAGCAAGATCTGGAAATATTTACAAATGTTTAAGCCGTATTTTCGGTTCTTTTGTGTACAACGACAGGCACTCTGCACAGGCACTTGGGTCAATGTAAAAACTTTAATAGGTGCAAATAAATAAACTAACATTTCGACATAGGTGTCTTCGTCAGAGTTCTGACTAGAGCTCTGATGAAGCGTTGTCGAAATGTTAGTTTATTTGGTGATGGTTCTCAGTCATCCAGGTCATGGTAATCCAAAGGGGTTCGAATGAAGGCAACTGGACTTCTTTGGTTTCTTGAAGACGTTTCGCTTCAGCCTTCATTCCAACCCCTTTGGGTTCATTTCTAAGCACCTATTAAATGTTTTACATTGACCCGAGTGCTCCAGCCCCCTTCCTTCTTCCTCAAACTTCATTGATGCATTTCCACTCACCTGGTTTAATCTTTGACCATTTTTTTCTATCTTCTCAGATACGTGGCGGGAAGCTGATGATCACAAACGCCCGTAAGAGCGACGCTGGAAAGTACGTGTGTGTCGGCACAAACATGGTTGGAGAACGGGAAAGTGAAATAGCTGAACTCACTGTTCTGGGTAATTACATTTTTTTAATTTCACGACACCTCCCTTAAAGTCGTCTTTTTTGTTTCTGTTTTCCTGTTAAAGCAGAATCCAGGTGTTTAGCCTCTACCTCTTTGAGTACGATGCTACTGTTTCATCACACGCTGTGAGATGAGTGACGCTCTCACACCAACATCGTTTCTGTAACCAGCTGCACCGTATGTTTCCATTAGTGACCTTTAACCCAGATTCTCCTATCGCTCCAGCAAAGACCATCTTTATTCCCACGATATTATCACCTCTTATTTCATTCCCATGTCTTTAAAACATTAGATTCTATTAGAAAAGTTCCAACAAAGCTCACACGGTCAAATTAAATAACAAAAAATCTGAAAATAATATATAGAAATAAATCACCCTGGATCAGTACCAGGGTAGCTGTAACATCTGAAGCTTTAGAGCAGCAGTGGGGAGAGGAGGGTGTTTGTTATTTTTAGTTTTAGACTATATATGTTTGGTTGTAAACTGTTGGGTCACTGAAACGAGACAAAGTTTCACAATAGACAAAAATGTTGTCACATCCTAGGCTGAGGTCTGTTTCTAATTAATCTGGAGGCCCGTTAATGAAATAACAATGATGCAAGTGATTAGAGCCGCTAACTCAGGCTTTACTTTGGTGTCATGTCTTTGACTCGTATGTTATTTAATTAGTTTTACCCTCTTGAATGTGTATACAACATGTTTAGCATTATTTAGTCACTTAGGGTCACATGTCATGTCTGAACCAGACAAATGAACTAATGCTAGGGTTATGATAGCACTTTCACTTGAATTGTAAAATTTGGTTTAGGGTCATTAACTCGTCTCTAAGGTTGACAGGATGAGGTTATTTCCTGTTGTCTCAATAACACACAACCTTTATGACTAGAGGTAAAATATATAAAAATTAGGGGTGCACCGATTTCAGTTTGTGGCCGATCACCGATCTTGAGAACAGCCTGAGATCGGGACCGATAGATCAGTGCACCCCTAATAAAAATGAAATGTGTGTATTAATCTGATGGAACTAAACATACCATAAATTAGTTTTACTTAATTTGCTCCTTTTTTCTTTGCAGAGCGTCCTAGTTTTGTACGTCGCCCTGGCAGCCAGGTAGTGTTAGTGGACCAAAGTGTAGAGTTTAAGTGTGAAGCCCGTGGTGACCCTGTTCCCACGGTACGCTGGAGGAAAGATGATGGTGAACTACCTAAAGCAAGGTATGACTCATACTGAATCCCTTTACTATCCTCGTCTTTGACTGGCCTGTCTTTAGTCTGTGCCTTTACCTGTGTTCATGTATTTATCAACGCTCGGCTACCTGCTCTACTCAGATATGAGATTCGCGAGGACCACACCCTGAAGATTCGTCGTGTGATCTCAGCTGATGTAGGCTCCTACACCTGCGTGGCGGAGAACATGGTGGGCAAAGCGGAGGCATCGGCGACGCTCACCGTCCACGGTAACCAACAGATCTGACTTTCACTTTGTTCTGTTGGCTGAATGTAAGCCTCATGACCTCTAGGACGAATCCTCCAAATTTGACCTTTATTGTAGTTTGATTCAAACGTCATTTAGCCCAGCTCCAATGGTCCAAAAAGCCATCAGCGTTGCTACTACATGCTCATCACTTTAACTCTTCTCTCTCAATTAGCTGATTGATTTATAATAAAAAGGAATGCAGAAATCCATAACAGCTGTAGAGCCGTGCACAAGGGACCTGGGCAACAATCGATTTCATTTGCCCTATACATGTGACATTTCTCCAGAGGTCGCTCTTCTTTATGCTTTTAGACTTACAGTGCCGTTGGTGAACCTATGGAGTACGTGTCTCCTGTGGCCCTCTCCACTGGACCTCTTATTAACGCATTTGGAATATAAAGCAGCTGGTCACAGAGTGTGAACAATCAGAAAGAAACCATTCAAGGAAAATGGGGGGTGGGATCACCCCCCAAACTCTCCCGAGAGTCAGAGGAACACAGGGGCCATTTAACGGCAAACTAATAGGAATGTTTGGAGTCTGGTGAGACAAGTGGGGAGGGGGAAGGAGGAAGCATAAAGGGTGGGGAACGGTTAGAGAGATAGGGTGCACGCTGGCGTCGGAGAGGTGGCTCAAGAGGCAAAACGGTTTGGGAATTGGGGCTTGGGGCGATGAAGAGGATAGAAGGGGAAGAGGAGGTTTCTGATGTGAGGTCAGTCATATTAATGTCACCACTAGCCGTGTGTGAGGCAGAAACTCAAAGAGGCAACTGGATTTTCCCCTGCAACCCCCTCCTACGTCCAGACTCTTCATTCTCACTCGGTTACCCTTTACAATTAATTTCTGATTTTCTCTTCAGGAGAGCCGACTCTAGAATGGTTTGAGGCACAAGATTAGATACACCTGCCAATACGTTCATCAATATATCTACTCGTCTTATTGCTTTTCCCCTGTTTCTCCTCTTCCCCTGATGAAAGGTTGGTTAATGAAAGAGAACAGCATTGATGCATGGCTCAATAAGCTGTTCTCCTGACTTCATATTTGAAATGCTAAAACCTCCCTTGTCCTCAGTGGAAATTAAATGTCTTCACCTCAGGCCAGTTCCCTTCTGCCTGCATGAAGAAGAAAGGCGCTGACCCTCTTTTCATGCATCATCCCTTTCAACCCCCTCAATCTTGTAGAAGTTGGAACGTGAACTCTCTCATAGTGGCTTGACTTCAGCTAAAGGTTTCTGCTAGTTTTCAGGAAATCACAGATTAAGTTTAACATTTATTTAAATGCATAATTATATAGAATCCATCACATTGTCTAAATCCGATGACGCCGAAACCAACGATCCTTCCAAATTCCTAGAACCATTTGCATCCACTCTTCAGATCGCTGCGATTTATCCAGAGAGGCCAGCATGGCTGTGGGTACGGAGTAGTCCAGCTAATTAAAGGCAAGCAAGCCACAGTCCCACGCTAGGAAATGACATGCTTCTAATTACAGATGCATGCACAGGAATGGAAGGAAAAGCCGGGTAATTGCAGGGCTAAATGGGCCAAAGAAGGAGCGATGTATAGGTAGAGGGATGTCGCTGTGGTGGAGGGGAGTTTAGTCTGTGGGGTTGGTCGTCTTATTGTTTAGCCTGCTGCTTCTGAATTAGAAAACTCAGTAGGGACCTGTTTCAGAGGAGATTGGTGATCAAACATTGGGTAATTGGTATAAATATGCAGGTTTATTTCCTTCTGAACAGCTCGTGCTGTGATGTATAAATGAAAGATGAAGCCAATAAAACTGGATACAAAAGGGAGTTTCAATTGATCTCATTGTAAATATTTTATCATTGCATTAGATTCTGTTAGAAACACGGCGAGGCACTAAGAAGACCGGCCTTCAGAGCGAACCTCCGGACAGCTGGGTTATTCTCTGCCTCCTGCGGTCAGATTGTCAGTGAACAATGGCGTCAGTGTCGAAGCGGCGCCTCAGGCCGTTTTCCTTTCAATGGGTTCTGCTCTCATATAACCTAATCAGTGAATTATTGTTTTACACGCGTGTTTATCAGTCCACGACACCTCCTCTGGACTTATAAAAGCGTCAGGAGAAATATTCCAGTGATTGATTGAATAAACCCGTAATTGATCCAGTCATTTGCCATATTTATGGGGTTGTTTTTAATCTTGCGAGAATGAGGCACAGATGTTGAATTTTAACCAAGATAAAAGCAAAACTGCATAATCTAAGACTTCAGCATAATTTCATCCATGTCTGGTGTGATTGTATAATATTTAAATAAAGCTTTATCAGTAGATGCCATTTAATATATAAATAAGCTGCTTCAGACGGCGTGAAACAGAAGTCAGGAAATCGATTTGTTGTTTTTTACTCAAGTGGTTGAGTTTGCTGTTAGCACTGGTTTGTGTAAAGAAAAAGTCTTGAAAAGAATTATTGTCCCCTGAGAAGTTTTGCTAATAACCCATGTAGAGCGTCTGGAAGGAGGCTTGGCACTGGTGCCAGAAGCGTGTGAATGAGAGGAAGTTTCTCGTCAGCGGTCCGTTTGCTGTTACAGTGATGATAAATGCTCAGAGTTGGTTTGGAGCCATGCATCTAGAAACTGTGGGTTTTTGTATAAATGAAAGGTTGACACTAAAATAAAGCCATGACATATAGCTTGGATAGTAAAACTATAAAAACAGCATCATCCTCTGCTTTGAATGCAATAAAACCTCTAAAAAAATCAAAGTTGTTGAAGTCTGTTATCAAGTAGAAGAGGGGGGTGTTTACAGTAAATAAATGTAGCCAGTGTGGTATTTTGTACATAATCTGACCCTTTGTGCTTTTAAAGGAGTCATCACCTGAAATTTTCACTTTTCCACTTGAAACATGTCTATAATGGCTTCCTAATGATTTTTCACTGGCCGAGAAGCCGATATTTAAAGGGGCACTAATCAATTTTGGCTTGTTTTTAGCACCCCCTAGTGTTCGTTGGCGAAACCGAAAGTGAAACTTATCTCCTCGCTGTGCGTTCGTCTTTTTAACACTTTAATCTAACAGCTGAAACGTCTCCCCAGCCTTCATTAGTGTCTACAGGAGTTATTTGTCACTAAATTAAATAAATCAGCTGTGTTCATGATCTAAAACATGCAGGAAACATGCTGGAAGCAGACTGCAGATCCAGGTATGTCAAGCTCAAACAGGCCGGACCGGCAACTGTGACGCTGCAAGTGGAATATTCTGGCCACAGGGGGCGATAGGGGCTGGGTGGCCTTTCATTAACCCTGTAAAGGGTCATTTTAGCACATACTGGCTCAAGAAAATGATTTAAAAATATAAAAAAGTTGCAAAGTGTCCCTTTAACATTGAAGCGTTTGTTTACTCTTGCCTTCTTCAACCAGCTCACACGCACCCCACGAGCACGCGCACTCCAAGACGAGGACTTGAGCTCTGGCCTATATGTCGTCACAAAGGCCAGATATAACTAAATATGAGGCCAGCAGCGAACAAACCAGCACAACAAAGTTCATTTCATAACGTGAAACGCATAAATTATGTCTTACCGTTGCTGATCCGTGTTACGGGGAAAAAAGTCCACTGGGTTTGTGTATTTGATCTTCACAACAGCATGATGAGCCGATGCCAGACTGTTTTAGCTTGCTTTGTCCCATCCAGACTGTTTACAGATCTCCAAAGCTGCGTCCCATCATTTTCCGGTTTACGGTGCTTCGCTGGAAAAAAACTCAACAAGAAACGAGGAAGTTCGAGCTCGTACTGTTGGATCCCGTAGGTCACTGCCAGGTCGGGTTCAGTTATAACTTTTATTTTGGAGCAAGATGCTGAAGCTGCTTCCTGCTTCCTTCCACCAATCAACACACCCCCTCAGTCCGGCACAGCCGAAACATCGCGTGTGAGAAAATATGCCCTTTACAAAAAATCTTTTTCCAATTCCAATATTTTTCCAATACAATTTATTTTAATGGCCTAAAAGACTATAATAGGACGTAGATATCCACGCTATTATAGGTGATGACTCCTTTAAGAAAAGCTCAAAGCAAAGTATCCAGGTCAGATTTAAAGCTCACCTGTTCCTCCAGTTTCACAGCTGTGATCAGAGCATCAGGGGAGAGTTTAGGTTACCTAATTAAAGGCTTAGACGAATGGACGTGTGAAGAATTTGTTGTGTCTTATGGTTGTGTGTATCTAGAGCCTCACACAGGAATAGTCGTGAGCGTCGTGTTTGATGTACGCCTTATCTGCATTTTAAAGGCCAGCAATAGACGAGGAGAGGAGGAAGGGTTCGGTCATTATTCTGACTGACAGCGTTTATGTTTCCAAGGGAGCCGTAGAAGCAGACAGATTAGATAAGGTGAGTGATTGGCCGGAGGAGATTTATGACCAGAGTGACGGTTAACATTCACCTTGGGTTTTTACGGGCCGGGCGTAAATATGCAAAGCTGCGTTTCTGGAACTGTGACCTCGCTGCTATTTAGGGTGCTGCATTTAAAGTGTAGGAGTGTCCATCCTCAGACACCACCTGGATAGAGAGGAAAGGAAAACATGATGCTTCTGTCCTTGTATGCGTTTCGTATCATCCATAAACTGTTTTCCAATTTTGTCTTATTTAATCAGGAATTTTGTCACAAGATGTTGGACGTATAATCTGTTTTTTCCTGTAAATAAGCATTTTAATGTCGTTTTGTTCACCTGGTAATTATTCTTTGTTCATTATTCCTTCATGGTGCAGTCCCTAGAGTTTGCGTTAAACATGAAATACGACATGTCTTCACAGGATGAGAACATAATTATTTGTACCCATGGACATTACACTGTTTTATTATTTTAATCTCTCCTCCTGTTATTTATTCATCCTTGTGCTCTTGGTTGTTGTGTTTTTGTTTCCCTTTTAGTCGTGTCTGGTAAGTTGGCATGTCACCTGTCACCTATTCACCGCCCTGACAGACAGGAGGGTGTCACAACCCCCCCTTCATCCTTCACCCATCACCTCACCACCCTTCAAACTGCTCTCATGTCTCTGTTGTCATGGGCAACAGTGACAAAAGGACATTAGTGGGTAAAAAATAAATGCTCATCTTGTGCCTCCAAGGTAAAGCAGCATCATTTCATTGTTTGTATTTATTTATTTGACATTTTATGCATTCCCTCTAAAAAAAAACTCATCCTACTTGTAGAAAAATTGTTGCTGGATTTCAGGCGACAGCTTTGAGATTGCCTTTTCTAAGTAGTAAACAGACCCAGTTTAAAGAGGTTTTAACACGAGTCATGCACGAGTTATGGGCTCGACCCACGGGCGGCGACATCGCCTCTCCTCCATTCATTTTCAATAAGACATGCGTGACAAAGCGATAATCGCGGGTCTCCCTCCTGCTAAGCGAAACGCGGAAAATGTGCATGTGAAATTTTGCGCTTGTGCATGTGTCGTGCACAAGCTAGCTAGCGGCGCGATCCTAGAAAGTAAAAAATTTCAACTTTTCATTGCTGTCGCTCGGACAAGAACCAATCAGCAGAGATTTAACTGACTGACCAATGAGTGGACAGGATGCATCTCCAGGCAAACATGGAGAAAAAGTTAATACTTGCCGTGTCGGATGTCCCAGAGCTTTACAAGACTTCACTTAACTCTATCAAAACCTCGTGAGACTTCGTATTTACCGCTTTTTCAACTCTGAACTGTTTTAATAACCCAAAATTCCCTCCAATCTGACGGCCAATCAAAACAACGAATCACTCTCTATGGGCTATATGCACGCTCCACTTCCGCATCCCACATTAGACCGCGCTCCTTTCAGTTGTTAGAGTTGTCTGCGAAGCTGAGTGACATGGCTGAGAGTCTGGAGTTCACCCGGTGCTTATTGGATTTACCAAAAGTTAACATCAATGATGTAAGGCGAATTTTCTCTTTGTTTAGCTCTACACCACAGAGCAAGATGGAACAGGGATTTAAATTCTACGGTTCCTCTCAGTCCTCTTGGATGTCACACACATGCATGCGCTCGTACAATTTAAAGTTAAAAAACAATGAAAAACAAGATAATGGAACTAGTTGTAATAATTCAAACTCAAAGACTACAGGCTAGCGTTCGCAGGGACCGGAAGTAGTCGTACCATCTCAGATTCTTCCTGAAATACGTCATACGTCACGTCATAGAGCCCATTCGCCCTTGAACAGTGGCGTTTGCCGCTGGCCGCATGTCGCCTTCCGTGTGTCAGGTTATCAAAGTGATAGCGATGAGTTTCGCTGATCGCGGTCGTTTGTTGCCTCCCGTGTGTCGAGCCCATGAAACTAAATGTTTAAACTGGCCTGTGTTTTGACCTCTAAAATAAAATTGTGTTTCCCAACATAAACCTTTATTAGACTAGTAACGCCACAGATGGACGTGGCTGCCGTTGAATTATGTCACTGCTCTTTATTTAAGATGCTATTTCCATTAGAGGATGGTTGCAGGCTGTTGTCATGGACAGATGGCTCAAATTTATTCCCCATTTCCATGTAAATTTTAATGATCCATGCCTTTGCCAATGCAAATGAGGAGTATAAGATAACCCTTGTTCTTTCTATTCATTACAATTTTATATGTTTGCATTTTTAATTAGAATATTTGTTTAATCTGCATTTTAAGAGATTTAAATACAAAAGTCTGTTTTCCTTTTGGTAACTGAAATGTTATGACTTGTATTGTAGTGTACTCTGACATATTGCCCTGTTCAGTGGCTAACCGTTTTCATGGCTGTCCTGCAGTGCCCCCAACATTTGTGGTGAGACCAAGGAACCAGGTGGTTGGAGTTGGCAGAACCGTCACTTTCCAGTGTGAGGCAACTGGAAACCCACAGCCAGCCATTTTCTGGCAGCGGGAAGGCAGTCAGGTAAATTAAATAAAATGCAATTCAGGATTTCTCTTCAAAAGTCCTTCCAAACTTTTGGAAAAAGACTATTTGTAGACATTTGTTAGACTTTAACTGACGCCATAATCTAATAAGACCCGAGGCCGTCTTAAAATAAAAGAGTATCAGCCAGATTTTTTCCCCTGCAACAATTCTTGTAGATAGATGAGATTTAAGGGGATAAAACTGAACTTGTGACCCCTTGCAGCGAGGAAATCCTGTGGCCAGGTTGTACTGCAGGGGGGCATTTTTGTAGCTCGGTCCAGGTGCACACGTCTCATTAAAAAGAAGAATCACTTCAACATATGCAAGGCGTTTTTGTGTTTTCCTGTATCTGCCGATTACTTATTTCTGTTCGGATGGGCGTTGCTTCTTCTAGGATGTCCCTATGGCGCATGATGCATCAAGCTGGTATCTCATTGGTTGTAAAAAGCATTCCCCAGAACTTTTGCAAGAGTTCTAGATTTGCTTATTTAAGTCGTAAGGGCCCTGCTGTCATTTTACTGGAATTCTGATCACTTTCAAATAGAAGTGGAGTCAAATTTTCTCATTTTGGGTTTACTCATTTAGTTTTTGAGTCAGCGATAGCAAGAACTCTGAGACAACTGTTGGAGACGTTGGCGACCTATGACACTGGAAATAAAACAGAAACAACGTATCTGACATTCTGAGATATACAAAGTTGTGAATAAAACGAGGATAAAACATAATTCAGATCCTAGAAGAAAATATTCAATAATTGCAATTTTATTTGGGATTTCAACACAAGTTCCTTAACATGTCAATGATGCTGTCATTCGTACTGTTTTGCTGTAAAAATGTTATCCTGTCATTTCTCCTGTTCAAACATCTGTTCTGCTCTATTTCACAGAACCTCCTGTTCTCCTACCAACCTCCTCAACCCTCCAGCCGGTTTTCTGTATCTCAGAGCGGAGACCTGACCATCATCGAAGCTGAGCGCTCTGACATGGGCTACTACAGCTGTCAGGCTCTGAACATTGCCGGAAGCGTGATCACCAAGGCTCTGCTGGAGGTTACTGATGGTGAGGAACTTGTTTGGCCTGCATCAAAGCTAGAGAGAGAGACCTACAAGCACTGAAAGGAAAGCTGAGTGTAGAGATATTGGAATTTTAGATAATCCTGAGCTTGAGTATAATATTGTTCATCTGTAGTTCTGTGGTTGAGCTCTAAAGCGTATTAATATCCGTATTGAGGTTTCCGAGGTTTGGTCTGGCCTCTTCGAAGTGTTCCTGTCAAGGGATAGAGACTTTCTGGTGCCTGTGCACCCAGATCATGGCTCGCTGTTTGGCTCCTCTGGCTTCACACTGCCTAACATCTCCTTCAGTATTCCACGGCTGGCTTGCTGCAGTCTACCGTTAGAAGACTGTGGCTGTGTGGTGAGGTCTGGACCGGGTCCTTTAATTACCCTCCTAGCCAATCGCTGTCAGCCTTGTGGACAAACTATGCCTCACTCCCACCATTCCCACAGTTATCTGGGCATCTATTACTTTGTCTCCAGCACACCTAGATTCATCCCTTCATTTACCAAACGTCCTTCCTCACTGAAGGCCTACAGTGGTATGCTGCAGCTCTCCCTGCTCCTCTCCCTCATTCTGCCGTGCTCTCTGGATAATAATAACAGTTATTAAAGTGAGCAGGCTACTCTGAGGCCACCACTTCTCCGCAGGCAGATCCGGTAATAACAGGTCATGTTGACAATGTTTTAGTAATTGTACCATCCTTTACACAAAAAGCAGAGACAAAGCAGCCCGCAGATTACACCGCAGCATCGCTCCGAAGATCTATGTGCTCACATATGCATCATTATGTTTTGCATTACACTGTTTGATATTAGTTTGAGTTTTCCTCACTGGAGGGTAATTTGCTGGTAAATCAGGACAGTAGTGGTCATCAGTGGTGCAATGCATTCTAATGGGAGGGAGGTAGATGTACTATAGGCATGTGATAAATAACACAGCAGAGATGAAATAATTAAAACGTGGTTTGTGTAATTAAAGTTCCTCTAGCTTTTGTCACCTTTGCCTTGTGCTGCTCTTGTTCATGAAAACAAATGCAAGGATTTTCTTTTTACCTTTGTTGCTTCACCCAGCATCACACAAGCTGTAAGGACCATGATTCATGTTAATATCGCTTCAGTTTTCTGCATTAAGCCTTTTCACCTGTTTATTTGTCTGCTGGAAGGCTTTTTAATTGTTGGCTAACACTATAATACATACCTTTAGCTATCTGGTGGATCTGCTGTGAAAGAACCAAGGCTGTTTCATTTTAATTAGAATCCCATTATTTAGCTGAGATCAGCTCCTGCTGCGGCGTGATTGGAAAATTGCTTTGAGTTCTTAAAAATAATTGTCCGATACTCACCATTCTATACCTTTTGTGTTTATTTTCCCCCAGCTGAATATAATTGACTCAGTCCTAGTTCCCTCTTGCACGGCTGCAGCAGATTTGCCGCCTCTACCTATCCTTATAATTGCCTATTCTCCTTCCTTTTTGCACAGTCGTGTCAGATCGCCCGCCTCCAGTTATACGACAGGGGCCAACCAATCAGACCGTAGCCGTGGACGGCACTGTGGTCATGAACTGTGTGACATCGGGGAACCCCACCCCCACCATCTTGTGGAGGAAGGATGGAGTTCTAGTGTCCACGCATGACTCCCGTGTCAAACAATTGGACACGGGCGCCCTGCAGATACGATACGCAAAGGTAAGACCCGTGTGTGTGTGTCTATATATAGATTTTTTTTTTTCAATTAAGATTTTCTATTATGCTGCCTTTAATGTCTGACTCCATTCCAATAGACTTCAAAGTTTTCTGTACCACGTCCATAATGAGCTTGGCAGCCCCCTGCTGCTTGGTAAATAAAGCGTGTGTTTCTGCCAGCACCCGGCACTCAGTGGGCTGTCAGTCAGTTGTCGAAGGTTTGAAATGGAGTCTGTGAAGTTGAACACTCCGCAGTTCCTGTCAGTCAGCGAGCGCAGTGTTTTTCCGTGTGTCATTCCCCGTGCGTCCATATGTGCAGGCAAGATGGCAGGCCGTGTGATGCTGAACACTCTTAGGCAGAGACAAGTAGGGGGTGCTGACGCGCATTCCAGATTGAGGCATCAAGGGGTCAGAGATCACGTCAGTTTGCGGTGTTCTGATGAATGCTGGCATGTCTTGCAGTGACAGGATTGCGTTGTGATTGGGACGCCGGTGCGACGCAGGCGGGAGGCGATGCATCTGAGTCACTCTCGTGGTGGAGAGGAGTAAACTCTGCAGACGCTTTACATTAATGAACTCGTCACTTCTCCCAGACAACATTTTAATGAAGACGTTTTTGATGCATGGCCTATAACTTCCCTAGAATGATTTGAATGTTTTTTCAAGTTCACTAGATTTCTGTCCTTGCAAACTGAAATATTCACACTGCGGGAACTTGGCAAGGCGTGCTAGTCTTCCATTATTCAAACAATTTATCTCCCTCTCCTTTTTACTGTTTATTTTGCACAACACAACAGCCCTTAGTAGACTATACATCACCAACATAGCAAAACAGAATTATTTGTCTTACGCAGGGTTTTTCTTTGCAGTTGCCTTTTTAAAAATGCAGCATTGGGGAAAGTGTATTTTCAGCTTGACCAAAAATGTGTTTTTGTTCGTCTTGCTAGATTAGCAGGTGAAATATAGCTGAAACTTGTCAGCAGTGATTGGTTTGGGTGATACTTTTAGATGAGCAATTATAATTGTTAACTTTGTTTATCTGGGCTCCTAGACTTTGATTGTAAATGCTGCTTTCTGATAGTTATGCTATAAAAGAGATGATCCGGTGATGACAGCTGACCATTCACATATCAGTGGACAACACGGGAGATAGTTTGGGGGGAAGATAGTAAAGGCCTCCAACGTGGGGAAACTGTTGGACATATTTGAATCATTTCCATTTATTCAGATTTCCTCTCTTCTCCCCTCGCAGCTCGGAGACACCGGCACCTACACCTGCATCGCCTCCACTCCAAGCGGAGAAGCCTCGTGGAAAGCCTTTTTAGAAGTCCAAGGTGAAGCTTACTCCAGCAGTTGGATATTGCCCATTAATGGCAGTTTTTTTCTTTTTACATGATGTTTTAACATTATTTATTTGATATAAACACTGTTGGATTTTCTTATTTTCCACATTTTCACATCTATATTTAGAATTTGGAGCTCCGGTCCAACCAAACAGACCCACGGACCCAAACCTAATCCCCAGTGCCCCTTCCCGACCGGAGGTTACTGATGTCACTCGTACCTCCATCACACTATCCTGGAAGCCTAACCTTAATTCTGGAGCTACGCCCACATCCTATATCATAGAAGCCTTCAGGTGAAGTTTTCCAACTTGATCACACATTCGTAAAAGAAATATTGTAAAGTTTATTTTAAATAAATTTCGTTCTGCTTTGGGTTCACAGTCATGCATCAGGGAGCAGCTGGCACACCTTGGCAGACCACGTTAAAACGGAGTCATTCGTACTGAAGGGTCTCCGGCCCAGTGCAGTCTACCTCTTCTTAGTGCGTGCAGCCAATGCCTATGGGCTTAGTGACCCCAGTCCCATCTCTGATGCTGTGAAAACCCAAGGTGAGAACTGACCTTTTCAGTTATTTAGAACAAGGTTGTTTGATTGCTTCAGTCGTATTTCTGTGGTTTATCGTGCATAGATATCCCTCCCACCAGTCAGGGTGTGGACCATCGACAAATCCAAAGAGAACTGGGAGAAGTGGTCATCCACCTGCACAACCCGACCATTCTTTCCTCCTCATCAGTCAGGGTGCAATGGACAGTGAGTATGACTTTCTCCAGGAATGTTTTACCATCATTTATTTCCCTAAAATATACGTTTTGACCATGTTTTTGTGTGAAAGAGAGAAACGTTTTTTCCTACCTGTTGTGAAATGTTTCCTGAACAGCCTCGGTTCAGAGAAATGGTTTTTATGTTTTACCAGAATAAGAAACAGGTGCAACCAAAAAGAAGGTGCATTGCTGCTGTCTAAAAACAGCTCAGATCTTCTAAATTTCCTAGTGGTTTATGCAAATATTGTTTTATATATATGTATACAGCTGTTGTTTTTGCATTTTGATGGTATTTGATGCTAGATAGAAATAAAATTGTGCTTCATTTAACCCTTAGATGCACATTTTGTTGCAATAGTTACATGAAAATAACTGTAATGCAAATACATGGCACTGGAAAGCATTAGCAAAAGCTGCTATGAAATGGTAATGCTCGTTGGTTTAGGCTGCACTCAGAGTCGCTATCAGCCCTTCTGAATGTAAAAGATCTTTTTTCTGAACGGAGGCTTTTCTATAATTAGTTAAACAATAGTTATTTACAAGTTTTATGCAGAAATATCTCTTTAAAGCATTTGCCACATGGATGCATTTGAGTCACAACAGCACCAAGGTGAAATGGTCAAACTGTTAGCTAATATAGATGGTGAATGGTCTGTATTTGATATAGCGCCTTCTAGGGCACTTTATAACAGTCATTCACCCATCAACACACGTTTGTTGTTGATGAGCTACATTGTAGCTACACCTGCTCTGGGGCCACCAGTAAGCAAGGTGGGTCAAGTGTCTTGCCCAAGGACTGCAACAGACTAAGCGGGACTCAAACCTGCAAACTTCCAATTACAGGGCGGGCACTTAACTCCTCTGCCACCATCGCCCTTTGCATACGTAGCAATAATAAGCATTCTATAGAGTCGGACCACTGTAGAAAACATCTTGAAAAGCAGTTGAAGTTCTTCGTGCACATGTGGCATCAGCCAGAAACCAGAAAACCTGAAGCTTTTTCCGCAGCTGAACCACCTTAGAGCTAAACTGCAGAGACCCATGCCGTACTGTAAACCAGTGCATAGCGTGCCAGTGTGTGTGCATTTGACGACTGTTAAAACAATACAACGGAGAAGGAAAAGACTCTCTTAAGTGAAAATGGCTTACAGATGTTCAAACCAGATAGGTGGTGAAGTACAGTTGGGAGCTGGTGTCTTTGTGCTGCTACAAACATATGAGGGACTGAGATCTGGTGAGAATATCTATTTGAGAAGTTATTAAACATCGTGTTGCTAAATGCCCCTCGCTAAATATAAGTCTACGGGCTGAATCACTGATCCCAGGTTCCCTTTTGTCGGAACGCCGCCCTACATTCCCAGGTATTATGAAGTGTCATTGTGAGTGATAGATGGAAGATGAGGAACCAAGGAAAGGATACTGGCATGTCCAGAGTGATTTAAAACATTACTGCCCAGTTACTGTGTGTGACTGGAATGTTCCAGTAAAACACATGACATGGGGGAGCTGACACTGTAGTTAAGTGACAAAGGCCTCTCGTTTTATGGCGTTAAATGTATTCCCAATGTGGACTTCCTTGGTTTTTACATTTTCCTTTGTGTTGTGGTAAGTGGCAGCACGATTTTCCAGCTAATGAAGACCACCTGAGCTGGCAGCATGTTTTATAGAGGAGCGATAAAGAAATCACTAAAATCTTTACAAGCCGGTGCTGGTTGCTCTCCATTGGGGTTTGTTGGAAAATTAGCGCTCTGGTTAGCAGATATGTTCCTGAATCATGCTGCACTGCAAAGCAACATTAATCGATTAAAATAACAGACAAAACCGTATCAGTTTCAATGATTCTACATCAGACGCAGTTTAACTTCTTGCAGTGTCAACTATTTGCACTCTTTCCTGACTTCAGCAGTCTTTGGAGAGCAGGACAGGATGAGACAGGCTGTTCTGGGAGTCTGGGCCCTATTTAACCAACTCCAGACTTGGAGGAACCTTTGGCCAATGACCTCATAATGCGGTTTGCACAAATCACTGCTGCTCCAAATGGCGCGTAGACACACAGTCAAAAGGAGAGATTGAGATGTGGATGGATAAACAGATGAGTGATGTGATGAATTAGCACCTCATTCTATCCCGTGTCTGGTGCATCAGCCGCCCAAATCTATATTTGTCTCTTGATGCGACTTTGCCGCATCCTTTTTTACCGTGAACTGTGAAGCATGCAACAAACTCCAAACCTTCATTTGTGCTGCTGTGTCATCCACCAGGCAGAGCAGCAGTCACAGTACATCCAGGGCTACAAGATAATGTACAGGCCATCACCCGAGGGGCAGCAGAGGAGTGAGTGGGCTGTGTTTGAGGTGCGGACCCCTGGAGAGGACAACGCTGTGGTGACGCAGCTCCGAAAGGGCATCACGTACGAATTCAAAGTCCGCCCTTTCTTCAACGAGTTCCAGGGAACAGACAGCGATGTTAAAATTGGCAAGACGCTCGAAGAAGGTGGGGGGATGTGAACGTGGATGTCTGGATGCGAGTGTTTGTTGGTGCTTCCATGTGTGCGTGCATCTTCTCATGTGTACACAAACACACTTTTATCCCAACAGCTTGCATGTGTAAAAGCATATACCAGCTGTTCGTGGCTGGCAGGATTATATTATGCTGAAATGTGGTGTATTTAAAGCGTGCTCGGGTATTCAAACCCATACACAACACCCCAGTGCATGTGTTGTACTAATTTTTCAGAGGGTGTGGTTGTTGCAGTCTCTTGAGGTTTGGTTAAAACCCAACTGCAAATTTTAATTTGTAGCAAACAGTTCAAGAGAAGTGTGAGTGTGGAGTGTTTACTGGAGCGTGTGCGCGCGCGCGTGTGTGTTTGTGTGTGTGTGTGTGTGTGTGTGTTTAAAAAAAATCATTTCTTTTAGTGCTTTTGTTAGATTTTTGGATTGTAAACATGATTTTACTCCTACCACGTAAAGTTAAAAGTGTCTTTTTGTTGTATGGCCATTTGGCCGCAGGTTTGCTTTCAAACAGCATCACATACGCTCTCATAATAACTTCATTTGGCACTCTGGGGCTACCTCCGTTTTTTCAGATAAAAGCTTTGTAATTTTTATGATTCGTCATTTGTTCTCACATCAGCCTTAGCCTCCCTCTGACACAAAACCTGACAGCTAAATTGCACATGTGAGGATGAGATAGACTGAGTGTGGTTACACAAAAATGTATCATGTATAAACATGTGTTTCTTTCTCTTTGTGTCTCCCTCCCAGCCCCCAGTGCCCCTCCCCGGAAGGTTACAGTGACGGAGAGCCGGGACAATGGGACTGCCATCGTCGTCTCCTGGCAACCTCCTCCAGAAGAGGAGCAGAATGGGGTGGTCCAGGAGTACAAGGTAACACAAAACACAGCCAGCAGTTATTTCAGGTCTGAGCAAATGGGACCTGTTCTTGTTGAAACATAATAGAGACGCAAACATGGTTGCAGACAGAGCAGACAAAAGAGGGAGACAATGCAAAGACATGGAAAGGTAATGAATTCCTGGTTGAGGTGTACCTTTGTGCACCCATCAGTGTGTGCTGAGAGACTCAGACAACAGAAGAAAGGAGTCAAATCTTGAGAGCTGCTGGGGACAGTTGGGAAATGGTGCCATCTAGTGAAAATTGTGAAGTCTCGCAGTTTCATGCTTTCTTTTGATTTCCATTATTCAGGCAGCAAAGGTCTTCTGGTCTTTAGTGGGAATTGTAAATTAAAGGCATAAAACTTGAGCTTTTATCAGGTCATAATTTTTGTATTTAAGAAAAAAAAACTGAAAAAGAGCAATAAAAAAATCTAAAATATAAATAATATTACTTAAAAGACTCAATTATATAAATAAGTATAAGTCATTTTTAAAGGTGTTTTTTGGCCTGAAATGCACTGGGATGCAACATCCAGAAACTACTTGGAGACACAAAATTGCAAGAAAATGTCAATTTTGAATTAGAAACACTGAACGGGTCATTTGCAAGACATTTTATACATGGCCAGTTCATCAGGGGCATGTGATAAAATTAGAACAGTTGCGAGATTTTCATACGATTTTCTTGTCACAGTTTCATCGCAAAATGGCTAAATGTGTTCGCAATTAACTGTCGTGTATTTTGCAACTTGATTGCCAACCTTCCCTAAAAATGTTGAACTTCTTTAGTATTCTAGGGTAGAGGTAATTAACTCAATGGACACATTTTTAAGTCCGTTCATTACAGCAGGGGTTCCCAATTGGGGGTCGGGAGTCCCCAAAATATTACAGGGGGTCCCCACAATTGTGTCTGTGCTGAGGTCGTGAGGTTAGCAAGATTTTATTTGAAAAATTATATTTATAAAATCCCAATAACACACCCTAGTAAGTATTACAAAAGCAAACAAGCTGGAATTAGAAGTATGACATATGTCTTGGGTTTTACTGAGGAAGAGGGAAGACCTCTTGTTGCTGTCTGCAAGTTTAGCAAATGACGCTAGCTAGGCTAAAGAGGCATCTCATTCCAGAGAACCCCTAGTTCGAGAATAAAACAAAAGATTTTTTTCAGCAATATGGTGAAGATTACACAAAAAACAATGGTGAACCTGAACAGCACATAAGGGGACCTTGTAAATACTCTACCCCCCGTAAGGGGTTTGAGAAGCCGTCATAACGAGCACAGGTGAGTGCTGGAATCAGAAATATAGAGAAACTTTGGGGAAAAAACATGTCATTTTTCCTGAGAAATGTTTTCCAGTGATCAACTTGAGTAATTTCATACTTTAAAAAAATCCCGCTTAAGCGTGACCTTTGCTCAATACTGAGTCCAGTCCCTCGCAGCTTTGAAACAGAAAGGTCAGTGTTTGTGCACCGCTAACATAGGCAACGGTAAAGAAGCTCAATGTCAAACATCAAGTATCTGGACGTCTCGGGGCCTCCTGCAGAGGCGAATGGAAACGTCTGTTTGTGACCCCGGTTTGAGTAAGCTTGTAAAGCCGTTCCTTTTATACGAATGACAGCTTTTGGTTTGCCTTGACACTGGGTTCTGGGGCTGATTACATTTCCTCATTTGTTTTTTTATTGGTTTAAGGCCACACTCAGGCTTGTTATGGCTACCTCAGGTGAAGCTGTCCCTGGGTTAATGGTAGTCTTTAAAACAAGTCATGTCAGAATATTTTCTTACCACAGAAACGTAACACAATACCCACAGCTTGCTAAACTGAATTGACTTCTCCTGTTCGTCTTTGTTTTGGCAGATTTGGTGCTTGGGGAATGAGACCAGGTATCACGTTAACCGAACCGTTGATGCCTCAACATTATCGGTGCTGATTCCTAGTTTGACCCCTGGCATCCGCTACAGCGTGGAGGTGGCAGCGGGCACCAGCGCCGGCGCCGGGGTCAAGAGTGAAATCGCCTTCTTTCAGCTCGGTGAGTAGAAACAACCATTTATTCTTGTTGGGACATTAATCCACCCCCCTTTGTTCTTTCTGAGGCCTCAGGACTGAATGAGACCCAATCCGTTGACAAATAATTACAGCATTAACCTGTCTATCCCGAGTAAAGAGCTTTTATTATGACCTTCTGCCAAGTAAATAGACATTTATGTAATTCCCTTCTTTGTAGTAGCAGACACGTTCAAGCCTCTACCTGCTCTCCCTTTCATTATCAACAGTGATGCTCAAAACTATAATTTAGCAGATTGCTGTTATACAAACATCATCAGGCTTGAAATGACGACTTTGAATGACAAGAGGGAGTTTACAGATCTGGCTACAATAGCTGGCACAATGATCAGAACACTGAGCAGAGCGCCACATCCTTTCCCCTTTTCTGTTCAGCCAAGGCAGAGCTAAACTCTGACACGACAAATCATTGATGCCAAGACGTGTATTTTATCCTGTAAACAAAGCTGCTTCTTTTTTTAGCTCTACTCGTGCAGATGGGCAAACCATTTGTGAGGATTTTTTTCGTCAGCTTTAATTTCCTGAACCTGTGAGCTCGCCCGCTAATGGGTCTGAAACAGTAAAAGCAGGATGAGGCAGAGAGAGAAACGGCTCCATCTGGTTTTAAATGTGTGATCGAGTGGGCCGGGATAGGAATGAAGAAGCATTCCCTGTGACTGAAACAATTTATCTCACTTGAAGAGTTCCTGTGGTGATTGTTGCCATGTTCCAACACTGGAGCGGAACAATGCGCCTTGGGGACCGGCGCTTCACCCAAATGCATTTGTCACACTCTGAGCTTGTATGCATCATCCTAGCCCAGATACCTGTGCAGTCCCTCGTGGGCTGCTTAGTCACATTGGTAGGCTCCGGTCCCTCGGCCAGACAGAGCCACGAGCTGAGAAAAACAGACGCGAGGAGCGAGGCAGCCAAATGGAGACAAACTGATGGGTGGGAAAGAATAAAAACAGATATGGAGAGGTGAGACAGGGGAGTGTTTTCTATGAGGGGAGTGTTTTGGTTTTGAGAGATGATGGAGAAGAATAGCTACAACATGAAGGATCTGACGGAAAAAAGAAGACAATGGCCGTTTCTCAATATGTGTACTTGTCTGTACTTGTGTACTCCCGTCCTCAACGATGGTCCAAGTACTGGTCCAATCCTAAGTACATACAATGGCAAGTTCGCTCAAAGTTCCCAGATATGTTCTTGCTCCGCCCATTGTATCGAGGATACACTGATGCGTCCTTCTGCGGACTTCTTCATTTAACAGCAGGAAATGCTGATATTTTATCAGTTTAGATCAAAAGTGGACCCAATATAATACAAATATGTTATTTTGTTATTTAAGGAACAAACTAGACTTTTATTTTTATGTCAGGTCATTTTTTTAACCGTGACGCTTGTTCCAAATGCCGTCCTCGTCCTCATGTACTCAGTAGAACAGACTTTCTGGTGTACTAGCCAAGTACACAAGAACCTACTAGTATTGAGAAATGGCCAATGTAACAAGGACATGAGAAAATGGCAGAGGGCGGGGCAAGTCAGAGAAGTCTTTCATGTATCCGACATGAGGGAGAAGCAGACAGATGAGGAAAGCAGATCAAGAGCAGGTTGTTGTGAGCAGATGTGCAGACGGCATCTGAACAGCAGATCCGGCTTTGAGGTATTCACGCCTCAGGTTTTCACCCTTGTCTCAGTTTGCTAATTATTGTGGCGTCTGTATTTGAGGATAATCTCTCTGGATTTATTTATATGTTTAGGAAACCACCTCGCTTGGCGTAAACGGCGCCTCTCGGAGTTTTCCTATCTGGTTTTATCAGACTGCTGCCGTGCATCAGATCTGTTCGGTTGCTTCTGTCGACTCACCTGCTACTGTTGACTGGGATTTGCAACAAAAGCTGTCTGAATAACACAAACAGCTTTTATTCTGACAACTCGGTTACCCACAGGATGAAAAATAAAGCTCTTCAAGAGTTAAAAGAATATTATTTCTGCAATAAGTTATTTTTATTCACAAAAAGAAACAAATCCAACTCTTTTTCTCTCAGTAGAAATTTCTAGCATTGACTGTTAGCGCTTAGATTTTGTAATCAATCTATTCAGAATTCTCTCACATCTGCCCTACCGATGTCTAGATGCCTCTGGGCGGATGACGGAGACCGTGGACCCGGAGAACCCTCTGTCGCAGCAGATCTCTGATGTGGTCAAGCAGCCTGCCTTTATAGCGGGCATCGGCGCAGCCTGTTGGATCATCCTCATGGTCTTCAGCATCTGGTTGTACCGGCACCGAAAGAAAAGGAACGGCCTGTCCAGCAGCTATGCTGGAATTCGCAAAGGTATTTACATAAATACACTTGGTGCATCTAAATATGTATTTCTGTGTTTTTAGTTTTCCTTCTAAACCAAAATGCTGCCAAACTTGCCTTCCTTCTTCCGTCCCTGAATGATTTATTTGTGGAGCACTTGAGGTAAACTCTAAGAAGCAACGCGAGTTCCCGTTGAGAGCTCAGCATGAGAACATCCTTTATTTTCTGCTGTCGTGCTCATTCTGGAGGGCGTGAAGCGTGTTTTCAGTCAGAAATGTTCCGAGGTCCAACTACTCCCCTCTGACTGTGCTGGGAAAGCGAATGTTTTGCTCCAACTCCTTTTTATCAAGGACAACCTGACATTTTCACATGTGTTAGGTTCTCTTATCCTTTAAAAACAACTCTCTCGTATGGAGGCGTCGGTCATTCAGCAGCGGAGTCGTGCTGCTTTATGTAGGGTTTGGAAATTTGAGATGATCCAAGTGCATTTGGTTTGCATGTCACACCTTGTAGAGCAGCCAGAGCGAAACACAATGACTGATTTCAGCCGAAGTGACAGAGTTCATGACACGCTCAGCCTCTGCCCACAACAGCTAAAGTAGAAAAACAACCATTAGCCTTCTTTCAGACTCGTTTCTGTGTGAGCTGGCTTAATGCGTGGCCTTGGGCTGTGCAGCTGCTGCTGCTGGGAGCGCTACCTGCTCCATCCCCACTTCTTGGCTCAGGTTTAATACCGACTGCCAGAGTTAGAAGAGATCAACCCTTCAACCCTGATGCACAAACAATGAACTGATTTAGCTGTTAATCCGCGGCTGCCAAACAGAAAACACAGACCATCCATGTCCTGGATCCGCTGCATCCACAGTTGATGGAAAACGGCGAGTGAGAGACACCTCCGCGAGGACTTCTTCCATGGATACTTTCAAACGTGTGTGTGGTCTGCAGTGGCTAAACCTTTTGTGTTTTCACTCATGTATTGGATTTCAGAACGCAGTAATGACCCGCGGTCAGGCGTGAGGAAGACTGCCGTGTAGCATGAGGTTCCCCTTTGTCCCTCTGTGATTCTATATGTTGATGTTTACCCAGATTAGAAAAAAATGAGCTCTTCAGGGAACAGTAGGCAGGCATGCTGCCCTCCTCCTCCTCTTCCTCCTCCTCTTGCGCCCAGACCACAAAAGGCCACAGTCTTTGTTAGATCTGGTATCCAAGATTGTTTTCAAAGAGCATAATTGCAACCACATGAATCAACAGTCTGCTGTCAGGGTGAAGGAGGTCGTGCATGTGCTGAAACGTATGGCGGGATTACATCTACTAGATAACTATTAAGAAATGTTTTCAGCTTCAAACAAATCCAAACATCTTCAGCTGTAATGATTAAAACATCTTGAGACATCCATATGAAGAGAGAAATGCAGGTTACATCAGTTTGCATCACTGCGCAAAACAAACTCTGTAAGCAATGCTGCAGAAGTCATCAAACATTTAGTGAGTGAAATTCTTTTAACAAGTGAGCCAAGGAAAGCTGAAACTTGCATCCTCGGTGCTGGCTGGGAGGGAACGTCGTGATGAAACGGTGCTGTTTTGTAATAAGAATCTAGTTTGTGTATTTTAGTCACGTTTACATTTCTCTAAGATTGATTTGGATAGTCTTTGTTTTCTCATCCAAGACATTTAAACACGATGAAAGCCGTCAAACAGCCGAGAGCTTCAGACTTGTTCGAGCATCAGAGGAGAGATTCAGACACGATAAGATGATTGTATCACGTTTGCTGAAATGAGGAAATTGTTCCAGAAACAAAAAGACGTGTTTATCCTCTTGAATTTCTCGCACAGATGAGGTTTTCAGCTGAAGTCAGCAACATGTCAGATATGAAAATAATGAGTTGTGTTGGGCGACGGTCAACACGTGCTACTTAGTGTTTGTCTGGTCCCTGAGATGGCTTCAGCTTGGCAGACGGATGGTTGTTTTCATATTCAGTTGGAAAATGGGCGGTTTCTTTACCCTGCAGCATGGCAAAGTGTTCTTTAGCTCAACAGTCTTATACATTTGCTAGAAAATACTGTATACATACACTTTTAATGAGTATGGACTTAAGGATGAGTTGGAGAAGTTTCAATCACTTATTTATAAAAGTATCGTGGTGCAGAGGACCTCTGTGTCACAGGAACACCACGTTTTTAAAGATTGTTCTCAAATACCGTGTTGCAGTAAATATAACAACAGCATAAAAAACCTACATAATTGCATCTTTGGCTCCTTTTTTAACAGATAAGAGTCGTTTTACCTTCTTTTAACTGACGTTTCGACCACAACTGTAGTCATCCTCAGAGCTTCGTCGTGGTTGGCGGCGTCACTTCCTTCTCCGTTTATTCGCGAGCAGCAGAGGACGGTGTCCTCGCCGATGACACATGACCCTCTGTGTAAACCCCATCGTCTCTGTTCATGGTTGTGTGTCCACGTCTCCTTGTTTCTATGGCTTCCTTGATCCATCTTTTGTATTTTTGTTGTTCGGTGTTTATGATCCTTGTTTTGTTAATTAAAAGAAGGTAAAACAACTCTTATCTGTGTTAAAAAAGAACCAAAGATGCAATTACTAGATACACACAGGAAGAACGTGCAAAAGAAACGTACGTGATTCTGTTCTGACTAGGAATGTCTACCTTTATTATTTTTAGCCGATATTGGCATCATAATGTAATAACAAAATGTATCGGTATCAGTTTTTACTCTTCATGACACAACCTTTAAATACCACACATGTTATACATCAAACTCTTCAGCTGCATCTATTCTCACTCACATTGTCAAAACATGACCAATCCCAGTTGTAGTTTCAGAGAAATTTTGTTTGGCACAAGTTAAATTGTATTGTCATATTTTGCACAGATAATGTTTAAAGTACAAGTAAAGATATGCATGATCGTAGAAATGTGACCTAAATGACTTATTTTTTCTTTTTTACTGGGAAGGGGCTGCGTATATTGATACCAGTATTGGAAATTAAGAGTTACACTACATCGGTATTTCAGATATTGGTTAAAAAAAGCCAAACATCACTAGTTCTGACTTTTGTTTTTGGTATGCCGCCCCAAGATTATCAGTGGCTCCTGCCCCCTTTAAAAACTTTCTGGAGGTGCCCCTGCACTTACATGTACAGTGCAAAATGACATGAATAAAAAACATGTTGAAAAGCATTTTGCAGAACCTGGATCAGGTGAAATGGGGCATGATATAAAGTTGGGTTTTTGTTGTCATTGCCTACAAATAATGTTTTACATACGAGTTACTTGAATGTGTGTAATTATTAAACATTAAGGCAGATGATAGCCATGTCAAAATGACCAGCTTATAACTCACAGGCACAATCAACAGGCCTCTGATTGGTCCAGGCGTGCATCAGAACTGGCAGCAAGGATGCAGGTTGGGGTAAACATGTTAGGTGTTTTATAACATGGAGTTTTTCTCTTCTTTTTCTACAGTTCCATCTTTTACTTTCACACCAACAGGTAAGCACCTTTTCTGAGTACGTAATGTTTCTAATTCAGTAAATGGTGCCCAGCACAAGCCTGTTGACTACTTTATTGGTTTGCATCCGTCCTGAAAGACCCGTTACTATGTTAATCTGTTGAATAAAGATTCATTGACTCCAGTGAAGTCAATGAAGGGACACTTGATGTAAGCCAACAAAAGGAAACGGTGAGCTACCTGAAAACAAATGTTCTGGCGAGTGTTTAGACTGTGTCAGAAGTTGGTGCCAGAGAAGGGGCCACGCTTCTGAGAGGCTGTTAAAACTCGTAGTAACTTGATCAAAGAGCTGCTGGCAACCTCAGATGGGATTTTTGAGAATGACACACCACTAACACCCCATTTACACACTGAGTGGAGGTAAGGAGGTTATCTGTGAATCAAAGTGACATGGCGTGAAACAGATAAAAGCTTTCTGTCTTTGAGTTCATAGCTGCAGTCTTCCTCCTTTTTCTCTCAATCGTGAACTTTAATGGATCTGGATTCTTTGTCCGTTGGAGCTGTGTCATGGTTGCAACTAGAGAGGAACAAAGGCTAAACGCAGCTAAAGTGTGCCTGTTGCTACACCAGTAAGTAGATCCTGTCGACGCTGAGAGTGGATCATCAGCTACAGTAGCGTTAGTTTCTGTCTGCCTTCAGGGATGCAATCAGGTAAAATAATTTTGCAGCTGTAGACTTGTTTCATGTTCTATTGGTGAGATTTGCTCCTTCTTAGTGTGATGAGGCCTGTCACGTCGTTTAGTCTTGTGTGAGCAGCACTTGGGGTTGATCTGGGGCAGCAGTAGCTCAGGAGGTAGAGCAGGATGCCTCGTGATCGGAGGATTGTGGGATTGATTCCAGCTCCAGCCAGGGGTATTCTACTGTTGTGTCCTTGGGCAAGACACTTCACCAGACTTGCCTGTGTTGGTGGTGGTCAGATAGTGCAAATGGCAGCCTTGCCTCTGTCAGACCAAATAGGGCGGCTGTGGCTACATAGTAGCTCACCATCACTGGCAGTGTGTGAATAATGGAAAGCGCTATATAAATCCAATCCATTATTATTATTATTATTATTATTTCAGTCTAGAACGTGACAGTTATACCTCTGCTTGGCACAGGCTGTGAATACAGAAGCCAAACTACTTTGTTTTGAAAAGAAGACAGACCCAGCAGAGCTAAGGCCCTGCCTTGTGTTCTTCCACCTACTCCCCTCTGAGGATGGAGATTGTAATTAAAGTTGGAAGTTTATCTTCCTTCCACACACTGGCAGCTTAGAGTTCCTTAAAAGAGTCCATCGTGCACAGCTTCAAATACACACAACCTGAGCCTGAAAACGAAGGAGCTCGGCATCTTTGTTCCTCATAAGCCTCTTATGCATCCTCTTCTTGCTCCAGTTGCTTTAAAAACATATAAGTGACTCAGCTGGAATCGTGCCACACTCCTCACCCACACTGATACACATTTTCATTTTCAATTGTCATAAAACAGACATTTAATGCAAAACTTATTCATTTGCTTTTGATTTAATATGACATTTGTATAAATTATGATGCAATAAAAATCTTTGCTTTGAAATCCTGATAAACTTCCTGTTTTTTCTTTGTTTAGTGGCATATCAGAGAGGTGGAGAAAGTGTCAGCAGTGCTGGAAGGTAAGGGTTTTTTAAGCATTTAAAATCTTTTCTCATTTCTCAGAAAATTACACGATTAGAGCTGATTTTTCCAACAGGTTGTTGAACCTTTAGAACAGACAAAAAAGGGATGGGCACATGCACTTTTCTGTCCCAAACACTAGGGGGCGATCTGAGTCCTTCTAAAGCAGCACAGAGCCAGGGAGGTGGTAGTATGTGCATAAAGGGTGTGATAATACTTCAGGAACAAAGACCGTGGAGTCTGATGGGAGCCCATCCCATGTGCTGGAAGGCCACTTCCTACCACAAGGCTGTGCCATAGCATCGCTGTAAAACCCAGACGGGGATCCGTGCATGCACACAGCAGCAAATCCATGCCTGTTGGATGGTGCACTGCACACAAACAGTGAGACTGCACAGAATTACACTTGCCAAAAGTAATTTGTTTATCCTCTGGATGGCCTTTGGCATGTCGTCATATAGCTGGTAAATGGAATACGCGGGCGAGGGGGGGGTGTGTGCATTCAGTTATTATCCGATTTCTGCTCAGAGAACAGAATGTACTTAATGCTGCACCATAAGTGTGTGTGTGTGTGTGTGTTGTTCTCGTGTTAATGAATAGTTAGCTTGAAGCCATCAACAGTAAATCCATATTCATTATATTACCCCAGTTGTATGATTGAATCCTGTTTCCAGTGCGGCTGTGTCAGCTCTGCACAAAAACAATGGTCGTTCAATATCAACATACAAGTGGCGGGGTGATGGAGGAGCTGTGGTGAGATTGTATTTGGCCGTACAAGACAAATGTGTTCATTACCCAAAATGAATCCAAGAAATGAGTCATTTAGGATGGAATGGGGAAATGTAATTCAATGCTAATTCAGTGCTGGGATATGCAGTCGGGGAGTTTTTTCAGCACAGATTTGAATACCAAAGCAATACACAGCCCCGCTGGAGAACACTGCTCTCTCTTGCTACGCTAGATTGATTTGTTTAATCAGCAATAGAAGACAAAATGTTGTGCTGTTTTGTTTTTTCTGCACTCAGTTTATGACCAAAGGTCAAGATCTACCGTATAATCCTATATCAGCTGTTCTATGTTAAACAGAACAAAGAGATTTTCAAATTAAAGAGATATTGTGTGACGCTGTAGGATTTACTTGGTGCAATTTGCAACATCGAGAGTGAATTTTATCTGTCTGATTCAAGCGGATCTAGGGCTGGGATGATAATCAATAAGTTAATTAATCGTACGATAGATGAAAATGAACTACATTCTTGTCTCTCACCTCCAGACGCTGGATGACGAGGGTTCAAGTGCAGTTTTGGTTGTTGACACTGGCTAGGCCATTGTATTTTTTTTTTTGGAGAGACGGGGTCTATTTTATTGTTTTGGTGCAATATTTTCTAACAGAGAGTGAGAGTCCTTTATTATTTTGGTTTAATTGTTGCATTTTAAAGGATGTACTTGCATTGTTATGATACATTAACATTACACAAGTGGATATTTTGGTCTCGATAATGTCAATAATATCGTTTATCGTCAACAATTTGTTGGACAATATATCGTCCAGCAAAGTTTATCGTCCCAGGCCTAAGCAGATCGCTAATGTTCACAGGGTCTCGGAGCAAGTATCATCAGCTCTGTGCAAGCTTTTTTCTGTACGTACCCTTAGTGCATGTCTGGCCAAAAGGCAAAAATACTAAAGCCGAATTTGTAGTTTTCCTCCTCCCAGCTGCACAAATAAACTCTGCATAATCTTCTTGCTCCAAATACTACGTTTCTGCGGGTGTTTTACTTCATTCAGATAAATGCTGCTGTGGCACTGGCTTAGTTTGTTACCATTGTTAAACATCTGGTCTCGTTTTTCCTCGCAGGCCTGGTTTACTAAACATGGGAGACTCGGCCACTCAACCCTGGCTGGCGGACACATGGCCCAACTCGTGCTCCAACCACAACGACTGCAGCATCAACTGCTGCACTGCAGGCAACGGCAACAGCGACAGCAACCTGGCAACGTACAGCAGACCAGGTAAGTCATGTCACGCCTCTGACATGCAGGAAAAAAAACCTCTCCTCTCCAAGGCAATGATGCAGTCCTTGACAAAATAACTATTGTGATAAGAAACGTGGGAGCTTGGGGAACCTGCAGTGAAAGAGGAAGTAAAATCTGATATCTAGGTTAGCTCTCTAGGGAGTTGTTGTGTGCATCTTTCCCTTCTGTAGGTCTCCACAAGGAAAAAGGTAGAATAGTGGCTATGTGCTTGTGTGTGTGATTTATTTGAGGCTGAAGTAGAGCTGTTTTAGGCAGGAAATAAAAGGAGTACACCGAGCAAGGCGTATAGCTCCACTCTGTTGCTAATCAAATTGCTCTGCTGATTTCCATACAGTTGTTATAGCTGGTAATGTAATTTCCTCTAAGTGCTCAGTTGTTTAAGAAATGTGCAGCGGGCAAGGAGGTCAGGGCCGGATGGCAGGCGATGGCCAGAAGCAGAGGGAGAGAGAGAGGGGTGCACCTGGATCAGTAGACGGAAGGGGTGATGGTGAGTTAGACGTAGAGGAGGAATGCCATGTGGTACTTTCATAAAGGGGTGCTTGTTTGGCTCCAGAGCCTCGTACGCTGTTGCTAAATCAAATACTTGATGCTATTTATAGAATAATACGCACCCAGAAACTTTAGCATGGATGACATGAGTTAATGTTAATATATTTCAAGCATGACCAACAACCCCATCATAGAAACTTGGACCCCAGTAAAATCTTTTATGATCTAAATGATGCTCTTTGGGGCTCTGGGTTTAATAGCAGCACATAATTCCTGTCCAGCTGTTCGACCCAATATCCATCCAGCCACTCGATGGTTTTCTCCCGACTTCAAACCTCTCAGTGAGGAAAATAATTCATTTCACAGACTTTACAGTCCAGTTTAGTTTTCCTTTGTGCTAATCACCCCTCTGAGGTTGTGCGAGAGGTTTAACAGGGAAAGCAGCCCTCACTCTCCTTGCATGACACCCTGCTAGATGACACTAAGGAGCTTGCCAGACGCATGCTTTGTGTGTGTGCCAAAACTAAACTCTGAACATTAAGAGGATCACTGA